>CM062295.1:154461743-154643801 GCA_031216915.1 Pictodentalium vernedei
AGAACTACATGGCACTGAGAATTTTTATATGGTGTGAAGCTTCCTTAGGACCGGAAGAAAAAAATGGTAAAAATTTTATCATAAGGTTCTTTTCTAGGACTAAAAGTGCCGAGTCATCATTTTTTAACAGTGTAGCTAATGGGAATAACGTTGAAGAATCTTCTTCTCCCAAAACACTGCTTCAGAAGCTTTTATTTTTGGGTTCCCTATGGGAGCCCAATGTATAACTTAATTCAGTATGAGAAATATTCTTAAAAAATCTTTTTTTTCTGTTACTCCTGTCAGAATCTTTTGATATTTGATTTTTGATTTTCTTAGAAGTGGCAAATTGAAGTTTGTTCAAGTTCTGCTTTATTGATAAAATTGGGCCCAGTAACCAATTCCTGCGTTGAAAGCCCTGTAAAGTGGGCAGTAATAGGCATAAACGATTGACCAAACCTGATATTATAATTATGCCTCTGTAATGATGTAGCCTTAGAAAGTGACCTTAAATTCCAATAAATAAATAGATAAATTATTGAGTACCCAATATGGGGATCTAACATATGAACACTCTGGGTTACTAAGTAGAGAAAACACTTTTATGTTGAAAAACTGATAATAACCACAAGGCAGAATCCCTTGCTATTTTGGTGATATGACTCGGCCAGTATCAGGTGAGCGCCCTCAGGCCCCGTGGGGCCTCTTGTATAATTTTAGGCACAGGTCCTGGAAAATGTTATGGTGTTCCCAAGAAAATCCTGATGTTTTCCACCCACCTACCCCTCTGATGGGATATTTAAAATCTGGCAAGTTGTTATATGAAATTTGAAAAAAATCTCTCCGACTTTCAAGGGTTTTCACTACTTTCACTCACCAGTTACATTTAATTTCAGTTCCAGAAACTTCACCACAATCTCCAACAGCTCCTTCTGCAATGGAGAGATTTGATACACCTAATCAAGCTAAAAGACGTTTATTTCCACCAGCTTCAACCACATCTGCAACCTCGACAACAACAGCAGGAGGATGTTCATCAAATGTGAAGTCTGTCTTGAAGGAACAGCTCAGTCGAGGTCTTGATCCAAATGTCGTAAAGGGTATCGACCCTCCAAAAACTGGGAATACATTTATTACAGTCTTCAAGCAGGCCCCATCAGATGATAACAGTTCTGCCAATGTGACAGTGAACCAAATGGTGGGCCAGGTATGAACATTTACAATAATCAGTCTTCTGTTCAAATTTTATTCTGGGGATGGACATATTTGTATTCCACATGAGGTGGGACAAATTTCATTATGATACAGGAAGTATTTTTCTCCCCCCACTATACGTGAAACATAAGCATGTCCAGGGTGAGACAGCAGGGTTGGATATTTCTATCCCACCCACCCACTTGACATACTCATTTGCATATTTTATTAGGTCGCCGGAACTATTTCATCATCGTCTGCACAATTGCAAATAAACAAAATGGCTTCACTATTTCCCGCATGTAATCCACATGCCATTCAAAATCAACAATGTTGAGTTGTTTCAACCCCATGTTTCTCTGCAGATTTAATAATATCACTGCGCGAATTTATCGATCAATCAATAATCTTGCAATGCCCTTTACATTAGAGTTTGACACGCGCAAATTCATTAACCCCTTAACGGACAGTGTTACAAATCAATATTTTTATACTGTACCAATGACCCAGACATAGCTGGTGCTAACTCTTAAAATATAGGGCCAAACACAAATTTTGCCCCCCAATCCCCAAAATTTGCATCTAAAACTAAAGAAAACATGTCCTGAGAGGCCCTCCACACTTCGCCCCTACTGCGCATGCGCAGTGTCAAGGACGTTCCGAAATTGGCGCCATTTATCATTCTAAGTTTGGCCCTTCATCAGTTAACATCTGACTGATCTTTGTGCTTTTAAATCTCAGTTTAAATGATGCCAGACACATAAATATTAGTGAAATGGTGATTCTAAGGAGGATAGAAAAGGAGGAGAGGAAAAGAATGTGTGACAGAATATTATCAGGGCTGTAACTTAAAATTTTTTAATGAAATTATGTTAAGTTACCTATTTTCAAGGCAGCAGCCATTTTGTTGTCATTCTGATTATTTAGTTACACTGTTTTTACAAGTGTTTTTCCTCTCTCCCTGTCCTTTAAGTTCCCCCTTGCTATTCTCCCATGCTTTTGGCATAATTTCTGTAATTATTATTACTAAAATTTCTTGGGAGTTTAGCTGAATAACAGAATGAATTCTGTTCTTTCCCCATGTTTACGTCTTCACCTACGGGTGGTTAGGCGTTGTGTTCTGCATCTACCATCTGATGTTCTGCAGTTTCTTCCCTGGAAGTCTCTGTTTTGCATCAGATGGTGTATTTTTGGTAACTGATTTCGGGCCTGGGTGCCTGGAGTCTTATTTTAGTGTTTTTACACTCATTGTTTACATTTACAACAGCCCTCTGTGTGAGGGGGGGATTTCTAAATAATAATATCTTTATGTTATTTCAATCATAACTAGATACATTATTATTGTTCGTAAGTGTTGAATAAATTGTTTAAAATATTTTTAAAATTTTTGTCCACACTTAGGCTTGGGATCCATTGGGGCTCAACGTTACTTTTCAGAACTTGGGCTGTTCTGAAAAAATATTTTTTCAAAATATTTTGATTTCAATTATTTTTTCTATATTAATGGATCATATTATTATTATGTATTTTGATTGCCAGGGGTTAGTGCGAGTACCAGGACTTGTTTTCTTTTCACATTGAAAGGATATTGATCAATTGTTTTAAGAGGAAGTCTTCCTCTGACCTTATTATCATTCTATATGTGGTCAGTGTACTCGCATTAACTCCGGTTCTGTATCGTATGATTTCGATGACAATATGGGAAGCGTATGTCACGGTATGTTGTTGGGGATTTGGACACTCCGGTCCTTTCCCCGCAGGGTCACTCTACTTTATCAATTTCTATTTCAGACGATCAAGATTAGGGTGATGTATCTGTGATGTCTTCCAACAGTGTGCCTCCGTCGTCACAATTAATGAAGGGCTAGCGGAAAAGTGCTCATGTAATACGCCAATTGCCTAAGAGGACCCTAGTAGGTTCGACGGCCTTTGACGTCCGCTAGCTCGCCTGGTGTAGCGTCCATTCACCGAATGGTTCGGCAGCCGGGTTCGTCCATTGCGGTCTAGAAGGAATTTTGGGGTGATGCGAGCACTATAAAATTAACTTAATGCACACCCAGTGACGGCGGATCGGAGGGAGAACGGAGGAAGCCTTTTAGTCCGGTTCATAGCTCGTTCCGGTCCATCCGGACGGCAAGCGAGAGAGGCCCCTCTCTCGTTCAACAACATCTGGCCCCAGATGTTGTGGTACAAATGTGTCGTTAGCGGAGCATACGTCCGTCGCTCGGACGCTCCGTTGTATAGGCAGTCCGCTGAGACTGCTAAGGCTTCCTCTTCTCGTCAGCGCACACGACCGCACCTTGGCTGCGTGACCGCCGATATATTACCAGCTTCGCCGATCAAGGATTCTTCGGCGACCAGGTCACACCATCCGGCAGCCAGGGATTCGAGACCGATGGACTCCGGACGTTCGCATAGGAAAAGTATGCGGGAGCCATCTGATGCGGAGCTGCCCTCGGCGAAGCAGCGATAGACTGCGCCTCCGCAGGTCTCGACGCCGGACATTCTTGTGCACATAGCACAGCTTATCGCAGCATCCCAGCAGCCGACAGAAACGGTGTCGGATCGAGAATTATCCGACAGCGCTGGGTCGGTAGCCGGGGACTCGAGGCCTGCAGACTCCGGACGTTCGCATAGGAAGTATGCGGGAGTCAACGTACACGGAGCTTCCAGCGGCAATGCATCGTAAGTCCGCTACTGCACAGGCCTCTGGAACGGACGTGCTTTCCTTAATAGCACAGTTTATCGCAGCATCCCAGCATCAACTGAATCTGTCGCATATATTTTATCCGACGATGCTGGGTCGGGACGCTCCGCGGAAGCGGGTACGGACGTCCGAAAGTTTCATCCGGTCCGACGGGATACCGAAAGGGATTCGGTGGATTTCAAGCTTTCCCTTTCGGAACAACATATGCTGCGATGCCGGATAAGAAACTGATAGCGTCGGTGGACTTAGAAATTTTTGGTTCGGTTCAGGGACATCGTCCCTCAGTTCCGACATAGTCCAATAATGTCACACAAACTTTCGAATTATTGAACGACGCTATATATATTATTATTTTATGCTTGCTATCCAAGCATTTCTGGTTTCTTGTTCGAAGAGTTATGGAGATGTCTTTCAAAAGTGTGCCTCTGTCGTCATAGTTAATGAAGAGTTAGCGGCAATAAGTGCTCATGGAATATGTCTATCGCTTACGGAGTGACATTCGCTAGCTCACCCGGTGTAGCGTACATTCATCGAATGGTTCGGCTGCCGGGTTCGTCCGTTGCGGTCTAGGAAGGAGATTTGGGTGATGCGAGCACTTTAATTACTTTAGTACTCACCCAGTGACGGCAGATTGAGGACAGATCGGAGGAAGCCAACAACATAGGGGACCGCATGTTGTGGTTCAGATATTTTACATTCGGAGCATATGTCCGTTGCTCGGGACGCTCCGTTATATTGACAGTCCGAGAGACTGTCTTTAATGCTTCCTCATCCTCACAGCAGGGCACACGACCGCACATTGGCTACGTGACCTCGAGTATCCGATCAGTTTCGGCATTCAGTGATTCCACAGCGAATAGGTCGCGCCATCCGGTAGCCAAGGGACACGAGGCCTATACACTCCGTTCGCTCGCATATTGGAAGTATGCACGGGGTAACGATCTCGGAGCTTCCTGCGGCAATGCATCGTAAGACCGCTGCTCCTCAGGCCTCAGTGACGGACGTGCTATCCGAGTTAGCACAGTTGTTTCGCAGCATCCCAGCAATTGACGGTTTCTCGGTCGAATCAGGAATTATCCGACGGCGCTGGGTCGGTGTGGTCTGCGGTTGCATCAAGCTACGGACGACCGAACGCTTTATAGGGTCCGACAGGATGGCGAAAGGGATTCGAAAGATTTCGAGTTTTCCCTTTAGTAGTATCGGAAGATGCCTTTCATATCTTCTGGCATTTCTTCCAGTGATTATTTTTCGGACTTCATTGCTGCGATCTTGGATAAGAGACTTATAGCGTCATTGGACTCGGATTTTTCGATCGGTACAGGGACTTTGTCCCTGACTTACCGACGCAGTCCAATATTGTCATTACAACATGTGTTTTATTTTTCGACGCTATATATTTATATATATATACAAGACGGCTACTAAGCATGATAGTTTAGTTTCTTGTCCGCGTGGCTCATTTCTGCCATTTTATCTTTTTTTACATATAGTTTATTTTGGCAGAGCAGGGCATACCGAGAGTTCATATGCGTCCAGACGGTGTGATTAAAGACTGCATATATTCTTTTTCACCGTTTATGTCTTTTCCAATTTCAATGTTGGGAACGACATTATGTATATTAGACTTAACTTAGACGCTTTATTATACGTAATCCGCCTTACTGAGGCGTTATCATTACGTCTTCAAGAAAAGATTTACGGGATATTATTCTCAATGTAATTTCTTTTGAGGGCAGTAGTTTGTTCACGTATAACTCCGCCCTTCAGTGGCTGATTGGAGTTGGTTAGACGTGAGGCAGCCCTAGCTACATCCACGCGTGGATAGTATGTTAAGAACTCTCTCAGAGTCGCTTCGTTCTCGGAGGAGCTTCTCTTCGACGGCAACTTTCCGGCAATCCATGAATTGCTTGATTTATACATTCTCTTGTCTATCTAGTGTTACAAGAGATTCAGACTGGGGCAAACATTCGGTGGTTGACTCAGAGAGTGCCGCCGCAGTTGCCGGACCCGAGTGTGGCTGTTGTGACGGTTGCCAGTCAAACAGATTGGGATATATACTGATCCCTACGGATTCGAAGTGCCAGGGTTTTTGGGTTCCGCAGTCTTTTAGCTATCAGTTAACTTCCGCGGAATAATGTTTTTTAGGCTTGCTTTATGTCATTGCATGAACATTATTCAGAAACGCATGCCCAAATTCCTGTCCTTTAATTCGACAGTAGTGGCGTATCTCCGGAACCAGGGAGGCACTTTCGTTTCCGTTATTCAATTTAATGGAAAGAATCCGTCTGTTGGTTATAGTACACCAAGTTCAGTTTTGGTCCGTCATATTCTGGGTCGTCTGATTGTTTTATCGCACTCCCGTTCTCTTACGGGTCGCTTGTTGCTGTCAGAATGGACTCTCAACAAACAAGTATTCAATCAGATTTGCTATCTATGGGAGCGCCCAATGATGTTTTATTTATGACACAGCTGGCTAATCAATTGCAGACGTATGTGTTGGCTTGTCCAGATCTCTGAGCTAATACTGTTAACGCTCTATTGATCTATAGGACAGAATGATAGGATACGCGTATCCTCCGGCGCTGTTGTTTTTAGCAGGTATTGCTAAGATAAACAACCACAATACATTTCTGTTGATAGCATCTCTATCTTCACAGAGATCATGAGTAATTTACTCTCTTGTCTACTGTGGATCTTAACGTGAAATCTTCCTCTATGTGAGGATCTTTTTTCACTGGGTAAATCGTGTCATCTTTATCACAACCAGCAAGGTCGCAACCTTCATGTATTCCGTTGTGTGGTCCGTATTGCATTGTAAGCACTGTACTGGACGAGCTTTGGACGCGATTTCTTACTATAGGAGATCCTCTTCTTCGCTATTCTATGCGACTAAAGTGGAGGCTCTTCCGTCGTGGTGTAGGGATCATTATGTTCATATGGTTGATCCCTCCATACTACTCATTGCTATTTTTTTAGTATACTTGTTTCACAAGATCTACTGCAGCCTGTTGTTATTTAGGTTACAGGTTTATGTTACCTCATACCTATGCACTCTACGATAGTTTACAATTGAGTCTTTTGTCTCTTTATCTAAGTCAGTTAGTAACTTTTTGATAAATAGACTTAGAATCTTTAGATTAAATTCCTATACGGATTTTAACTTCAGGTTCTTATTTAGCTAAGTAATCATTTGAGCCTCTGGAAACAGTAGTTTTCAAATTCTGACCTTTTAGACAGTAATTCTGTTGGTTTCTCTTTTACTGTAGAGTCAGTGAGTTTCATGCACTATCGATGGATGATTTTCACTTTCATAGTTTCGGAATCAATACTTCCGTTACTATTTAGGTTGGATTGTTGCATAAGAGTTAGGCTCCTATTATCCGGAACCTATTATTTTAAGGTCCTTCCGTCTTCGTATGGGCATAGGCCTTTACTCTTTCCGGGTACAGTTTATGTATTTATAAACAGATATCTGTTTATTACAAGGGCGTAAGCTTCTTCTGTCTTTGATGTCTAGTAGAAGGACGTTACGCTCCATTTTATTGTTAATGGATTCTATTAACTAGCGTACTGCTTATGGTATATCATTGGCTTAGCAGTTGTGCTTAAGATTTCGGCTCATGAAGTAAGAGTTCTTCTACTTCTTGGGCTTACATTAATAGTGTTCTATTATAGATTTTTGAAGGCTGCTCATTGCGCTCAGCCATCCATTCATGAATTTTATCTCAGAAATATCGAGTCCATTTCTGGAGGCCTCTATTGTTAGGTCTATTATCTACTGCTCAGAATGTCATTCACTTAACAGTTGCTACTATAGCTAGGTAGGCTGTCTGTTTCGGCAGTGTCTCCGTTCGGCTGCCCTCTTCGCTCTGGGCTATTTGACCCAGGGCAAGAAAAAGGGGGGGGGGAGGGTGTTCCCTTGGGTCACCTGTTTTTACTATGAAAACAAGGGGATACCTCCTCCGGAGTTAGTAATTCTGAGCTGTTATTGGGATGGTTGTTTAGTGAGAAGTTTAAGTTTATAAAATTCATTCAAGTCTTAGTTTTTAAAGTATAGCTTTTGAATATTGCATATGTCAACGGACATGATTATGCAATTCTCACACACTTTTAGGAGTATAAGAGTCTCTATTCTCTAGACTTACTTTATTATTGGCTTACTTTAAAAATTATTAGTATAAGGATTATTGGATATTAATAGAGTACATGGATGTATGAAGCTCAATTTTTGGAAGGTGTTGTATCTTTCTAATTTATCATAAATAAGAAAGATACATGTAAGGCCTATTACTTCTTTTCCCTACAGGGGATGACTCTATTTTATTTTATTGAGCGTATTCCATTTTGCTCTATGTCCTTGGCCCTCCAGCCTTTTTACTATTCAGCTATGTCTGGGTCATTGGTACAGTATAAAAATGTTAAAAAATTTATAGTAATTTATATATTTTTTATACTTACCAATGACCCAGACGGGGATGGCCCTCCCAGGAGTTGGGAACTCTTGCCTCCCCGCTGAGTACATAGCGCTTACCAGGCACTGGTTATTAGAATGATAAATGGCGCCAATTTCGGAACGTCCTTGACACTGCGCATGCGCAGTAGGGGCGAAGTGTGGAGGGCCTCTCAGGACATGTTTTCTTTAGTTTTAGATGCAAATTTTGGGGATTGGGGGGCAAAATTTGTGTTTGGCCCTATATTTTAAGAGTTAGCACCAGCTATGTCTGGGTCATTGGTAAGTATAAAAAATATATAAATTACTATAAATTTTTTAACTTTTAGCTCAACTTGACAAAGTCAAGCTGAGCTATTGCCATCACTTCTCGTCCGTTGGCATATGTACATACGTACGTACGTCCACAATTTTCTTTGGCACACCTCACAGGTCGCATTTATGATCGGATCACTTTGAAACTTGGCATGCTTGTTTGGGGTGACCTCTAGATGGGAGCTATCGATTTTCTTCAATTTCCGTCAAAAAATGTTGCCGCGGCCAACGTTCTTAGAACTCAGTTCAGTCAGAAGATCTCGATATTTCTCTTTGGCACACCCTACAGGGCACATTTATGATCGGATTGCTTTGAAACCTGGCATGCTTGTTTGGGGTTAGCTCTAGATGGGAGCTATCAATTTTCTTCCATTTCCGTCAAAAAAATGTTGCCAAGGCCAACGTTCTTAGAACTTAGTTTAGTCAGACCTCAATATTTCCGTTTGGCACACCCTACAGGGCACATTTATGATCAGATTGCTTTGAAACCTGGTATGCTTGTTTGGGGAGACCTCTAGATGGGAGCTATCGATTTTCTTCCATTTCCATCGAAAAATGTTGCCGCTGCCAACGTTCTTAGAACTTAGTTTAGTCAGACCTCAATATTTCCCTTTGGCACACCCGACAGGGCACACTTATGATTGGATTGCTTTGAAACCTGGCATGCTTGTTTGGGGTGACCTCTAGATGGAAGCTATTAATTTTCTTCAATTTCCATAAGAAAATGTTGCCGCAGCCAACGTTCTTAGAACTTAGTTTAGTCAGACCTCAATATTTCTCTTTTGCACACACTACAGGGCACATTTATGATTGGATTGCTTTGAAACCTGCTATGCTTGTTTAACTTGGTGTGCTCATTAGACAAGACCTTTCGATAGAGCTATTGATTAGCATTCATTTCTGTGAAAAAAGTTGCCATTTACAGTAACCTCGGAACATACTGCATTTGTGTATCAACATTCTTCCTTTAGCCAGTCTTACAGTTTACATTTAAAAATTGATGGATTACTCTGTTCTACAATTTTGCCATTTCATTTATAACTTACCAAGTTCAGTTTGTCAAGTTGAGCTACAGTGTCATTGACACTTTCATTTAGTATATACCTATGGTATATACCTAACTTTTGTACGATCTTGCCTATGAAATTGTACGTTTTTCGAAAAGACTACGACTTGATAAATTGGGTATGTCAGCATGTGACCGCCAATTATCTATAATGACGTAATCCCCGTGTGGGGGGAGAAAAATCATCCTCGATGACTCTGAAGGTGGGAATGGGGAAATCTCAACCTCGGGGCAAGATATTTGAACCAGACCCTCGGCAAGCCTCGGGTCTGGTTCAAATATCTTGCCCCTCGGGTGAGATTTCTCCATCCCACCTCCAGACTCATCGGGGATCATAATATTCCAGAACTACTGTAAGAATGTTTTCATATTTCGTATACAGCATGTGGGGGGGGGGGGGGGGGGGGGGGGGGGCAGACAGGCAGATTCAAGTTTGTTAAATTAACCCCCTCAGTTCATATTTGGGCTTAATACAGGAGCCCGAATTTTAACTTAATAGGGGGATATAATCTTAAAAAAATCTTCAGTCAGATTCAAGTTTGTTCAAATCAAGTCCCTGAGTTAATGTTTTGGCTTCTTATGGGGGTCTGTATACAGCATCCTTAGGGAGGTCAGATCTAAGTTTGTTCAAACCAAGTCTCTGGGCTAGTAATATTTGGGCTCCCTATTGGAGCCCGAATTTTAATTTAGTCCAATATGAGGAATAATCTTTTAAAATTCTTCTTTCCCGGAACTGCTATTCAAAACCTTTTGATATATGGTATACAGAATCCTTATATAGGTCGGTATCCAGTTTGTTCAAATCAATCAAGTCCATCGGTTAATAATTGGACTCTCTGTGAAGGCTCAAATTCAACTTGTTGCAATATGAGGAATAATCCTTAAAAAACACATTTTATTCAGATCCATCACTCAGAATCTACTGATATTGGATATAAAGCATACTAACGGAGGAGGGGGGGGGTGTAATTAATTCAGCATCATGCTAAATAATATAGGATGATGCCGAATTACGAGAGGATCATGCATTTTAATTCAGCATGATGCTTAATTATTTGAGTATCATGCTGAATTAATTTAGTATCATGATTTATTATTTTGCACGATTTCATGAATGTTGCATAAATAATATAGTATGGTGACGAATTACAAGAGGATCATGCATTTTAATTCAGCATGATGCTCAAATGTTTTAGTATGATGCTGAATTAATTAAGCATGATCAGGCATGATACTTAATTATACCCCACGCAACGAAGTTGCAGGGGTATAATGTTTTTGACCGTCCGTCAGTCAGTCCTACTTGTTTTCCGGACTTTTTTCTACACGCTTCCAGATATTGAGCTGATTTTTGGTATGTTAGTCTAACATGGTGGCCTACAGAACAAGTTTGCATTTTGTTCCGCTCCACTGATTTTTACCGAAATTACGACCCTTGGACTCTGAAAAATGCATTACAATTACAGTTTTCCGGACTTTTTTTCTACACGCTTCCAGATATTGAGCTGATTTTTGGTATGTTAGTCTAACATGGTGGCCTACAGATCAAGTTTGCATTTTGTTCTGCTCCACTGATTTTTACCGAAATTACGGCCCTTGAACTTTGAAAAGTTCATCAAAATTACAGTTTTCCGGACTTTTTTCCTACACGCTTCCAGATATTGAGCTGATTTTTAATATGTTAGTCTTAACATGGTGGCCTACAGAACAAGTTTGTGTTTTGTTCCGCTTCACTGATTTTTACCAAAATTTCGGCCCCCATAGACTTTGAAAAGTTCATCAAAATTACAGTTTTCCGGGCTTTTTCTCTGCTTGAATTCTTTCAATACCGTTGAAACTACAGAACACTGTTTTCTGCAGTATTCCTAGAATCTATGTTTATTTTTAAAAAATGATTAGAGCTTGGAATATCGGGGCACGTGGAGTTTGTGAGCGTGCTCACTAAGGTTCTATATTTATTTGAGTATGATGCTGAATTAATTTAGCTTCATGCTATATTGTTTTGCACGATTCAACGAAGGCTGCATAAATAATTTAGCATGTGCTGAATTACGAGAGGATCATGCACTTTAATTGAGCATGATGCCAAATTATTTAAGCATCATGCTGTATTATTTGGTATGATTTCATGAATGCTGCATAAATAATACAGCATGATGCTGAAATCAGGTCCGCGTTCGGGAAGGTCATAATTGTTTTTTTTTATTATGATACTCTAATAATTAAGCATGATGCTATATTATTAGCTCAACTTGACAAAGTCAAGCTGAGCTATTGCCATCACTTCTCGTCCGTCGGCGTACGTACGTACGTACGTACATTAGTACGTTAGTACGTACGTCCACAATTTCCTTTGGCACACCTCACAGGTCGCATTTATGATCAGATTACTATGAAACTTCTTATGCTTGTTTGGGGTGACCTCTAGATGGGAGCTATCGATTTTCTTCAATTTCCGTCAAAAAATGTTGCCGCGGCCAACGTTCTTAGAACTTAGTTTAGTCAAACTACAATATTTCCCTTTGGCACACCCTACAGGGCACATTTATGATTTGATTGCTTTGAAACCTGATACGCTTATTTAGGGTGACCTCTAGATGGGAGCTATCGATTTTCTTCAATTTCCGGCAAAAAATGTTGCCACGGCCAACGTTCGTAGAACTTAGTTTAGTCAGACCTCAATATTTCCCTTTGGCACACCCTACAGGGTACATTTACGATCAGATTGCTTTGAAACCTGGTATGTTTGTTTGGAGAGACCTCTAGATGGGAGCTATCGATTTTCTTCAATTTCTGTCAATAAATGTTGCCGCGGCCAACGTTCTTAGAACTTAGTTTAGTCAGAAGACTCAATATTTCCCTTTGGCACACCCTACAGGGTACATTTATGATCGGATTGCTTTGAAACCTGGCATGCTTGTTTGGGGTGACCTCTAGATGGGAGCTATCGATTTTCTTCAATTTCTGTAAAAAAATGTTGCCGCGGCCAACGTTCTTAGAACTTAGTTTAGTCAAACCACAATATTTCCCTTTGGCACACCCTACAGGGTACATTTATGATCGGATTGCTTTGAAACCTGGCATGCTTGTTTGGGGTGACCTCTAGATGGGAGCTATCGATTTTCTTCAATTTCCGGCAAACATTTATGATCGGATTGCTTTGAAACCTTTCATGCTTGTTTGGGGTGACCTCTAGATGGGAGCTATCGATTTTCTTCAATTTCCATCAAAAAATGTTGCCGCAGCCAACATTCTTAGAACTTAGTTTAGTCAGACCACAATATTTCCCTTTGGCTCACCCCACAGGGCTCATTTATGATTAGATTGCTTTGAAACCTGGTATGCTTGCTTATTTACGGTGACCTCTAGATGGGAGCTATCGATTTTCTTCCATTTCCGTCAAAAAATGTTGCCATGGCCAACGTTCTTAGAATTTAGTCTAGTCAGACCACAATATTTCCCTTTTGTACACCCTACAGGGCACATTTATGATCGGATTGCTTTGAAACCTGGCATGCTTGTTTGGGGAGGCCTCTAGATGGGAGCTATTGATTTTCTCCGGTTTCTGTCCAAAAATGTTGCCACTGGCAAAAAAACTGACATTGGTCCCAATGATCTTCAATTTTGCCATTTCATTTATAACTTACCAAGTTCAAGTTTGTCAAGTTGAGCTACAGTGTCATTGACACTTTCATTTGGAATTATTTCATGAATGCTGCATAAATAATTAAGCATGATACCTAAATAATTAAGCATGCTATATTAATTAATTCAGCATCATGCTATATTATTTAGGTGTCATGCTATATTATTTTAGCACTATGTTATTTGATCCGTTTTTCGAAAGGACTACGACTTGATAAATTGGGTATGTCAGCGCATGACCGCCAATTATCTATAATGACGTAATCCTCATGTGGGGGGAAAAAAATCATCTTTGATAAGTCTGAAACAAAATATTTGAACCGGAAGACTCCGTATTATGTCTAGATGGGAACGTCCCCTTTTGGTTGCGATCGGTCAACTGTGATGGCTGTGGGGGGTCTGAAGCCCGAAAACCTTTAGCACAGTCTACAGGTCGTATTTATGAAATCAATTTCCATAAAAAGGAGAGAAAAAAACATTGCCACAAGCAATGACCTTCCAACTTGGTGCATTGACATGTTCCTTTGGCATACCTCAGAGGGCGCATGCATTCATTATCAGGTTGTTAGCTCACCTGACTGAAAGGCAGGATGAGCTTGTCTGATCACTTTTTGTCCGTCGTCTGTCGTCCGTCGTGAAGGTGGCGTTAGGGTCATTTTCTCCTGAGCCACTGGCTGCAGTTCAATGAAAATTCACATGAGTAGCGGTTATGTAGGGGAATTTGAGTTTTTCTTCAAATTGGGTTTCTGCTCATATTGAGGAGGGGAGTGGATATTTGGTGTGCAGCTTCCTTTTGAGGTGTAGACTCAAGATTTGTTCAAGAGAGGTTTGTGGGGCTATATATGCCGTCATTATGGGAGGGGCAAGAATATTTGCCCCTCCCAAACTTTCCATTTTCCAAACTGAGAGGCAGATTTGGACCAAGTTTGATATGAAGGCTTATTGGGTCATAAGTACTTAATTTATGCCCAAATGTTTTATCCCGTCGCCTCATGGGAACCGCAGGAGCTAAAAATAGAAAAAAATTAAAACGCCCATAACTCCAAAACTATACGGCACTGAGAATTCTTATTTGGTGTGAAGCTTCCTTAGGACCAACCGAATGGAATGGTAAAAAAAAATTGCTATCGGTTTTATCATGGGGAACTTTTTGGGGACTTTGAAAAAGTGCTGAGTCAGCTTTTTTTAACGCTGTGGGTGATGGGAAAAACATTTAAGACTACTTTTCTCCCAAACCACTGCTCCAAAAGCTTTCAAATTTCACATATAACATCTTTGGAAGATTGTTTCACATGTTTATTGAAATCATTCCCCTGGGTCCATATTTGGGCTCTCTATGAGAGCCCAAAGTTTAAATTAGTGCGGTGTGAGGAATATTCTTTAAAACTTTTCTTTTTTCAGATCTACCTAAAGGAATCTTTTGATATTTGGTATGCAGCATCCTTAGGGAGGTGAGATTCAAGTTTGTTCAAGCCAAATCCCTGGGTTCATATTTAGTTTGAAAATTTGGGGTCCTGGTCCGGACTTAGAAATTTTGGACCAAAATCCGGAAATTAGTTATTTGTTTTTTTATGCGTTTTGGTCAATTTTAAGAAGACAAAAAAATTTTAGTCTGAAAATATTTTGTTTGGGACTTCGAAAATTTCCGAACAAAAATAAAAAAAAAATCTGTTTTTTTAAATGCGTTTATCTCAATTTTGGGACGTAAAAGTGCAGGAACTGAAAATAGAAGGAAAATCCTGTGTATTGTGTGGGCACAATCGCTTTATTAGGTTGGTATATGCTTTTCTTTGGAGGGGCGTATGCAGCTTATTCAAGTCCCTGGTTTGATATTTAGACTACCTTGTCAGGTGAGCACCCTAAGGCCTCCTGGGACCTCTTGTTTTGAAACTTTGTATGCTTATGCAGGGTGACAAAGATAGGAGCTGTCGATTTTCTTTTCATTTCTATCAAAAACTTGCTGTTAGCACTTTATTGCACTTGTGCATCAACATTCTTCTTTGACATGGCCTATAGGCCACATTTATCATAGGATTGTTTTTGAACTTGGTGTGCTCATAAGGCGAGACCTTTAGATAAGAGCTATTGATTTGCATTCAGTTCTGTGAAAAAAGTTGCCGTTTACAATAACCTCTGAACTTACTGCATTTGTGTATCAACATTCTTCCTTTAGCCAGTCTTACAGTTTACATTTAAAAATGCATGGATTACTCTGATGTTGTGCACACATAATGCTGTTATGTTGAAATTTCACCAAATAACATTGGTACCAATGATCTTCAATTTTGCCATTTCACTTATAACTAACCAAGTTCAAGTTTGTCAAGTTGAGCTGCAGTGTCACTGACACTTTCATTTCATTAGTTAGTGGTAAAACTCAAGAGAACTGGCAGTGAGGTTAAACTCCAACACATGGCATGTACATGTAAGTGTTTTGTAAGATACATTTTTAACTTAACTTGACAAAGTCAAGATAAGCTATTGCCATCACGCGTGTGGAAGTTTGTTACTCTGCGAATCTGTGAGTCTGTTCACATTTTCCTTTATCACAGACTACACCCGTAGTTCTTGTCTGAAGACTGATCGTCATGAAATTGCATATGCAGGTTTGGGGTCATGTCTAGATGAGAACATCCCCTTTTGGTCGCGATCGATCAACCAGTATGGCTGCCCGAGCCCAAAACCCGAAATAGCACAGTCTACAGGTCGTATTTATGAAGGGATTTCATTGTAACTTGGTAGGATGCCTCTGTATAATGCCTAGATGAGAACCTCCCCATTTGGTCGTGATCTGTCAAGCATGACGCCTGCCCGAGCCAAAAACCAAAAAACCTTTAGCACAGTCTACAGGTCATATTTATGGAGGGATTTCATTGTAACTTGGTAGGTTGACTTCCTATAATGTCTAGATGAGAACTTCCCCTTTTGGACATGATTGGGCTACTGTGACGGCTACAGGGACCCGAAGCCCAAAAACCTTGAGCACAGTCTACAGGTCATATTTATGAAGGGATTTCATTGTAACTTCGTAGGATCACTCCAGATGATGCTCAGATGAGAATGTCCCCTTTTGGTTGCGATCATTCAACCATGATGGCTGCCAGAGCCCGAAGCCCGAAAACCTTTAGCATAGTCTACAGATCATATTTATGAAGGGATTTCATTGTAACTTGGTAGGTTTACTTCATATAATGTCTAGATGAGAACATCCCCATTAGTACGCGACTGGGTAACTATGAGGGCCTGAAGCCAGAAAACTTATAGCACAGTCTACAGGTCATATTTAAGAAGGGATTTCATTGAAACTTGGTAGGATGACTCCAAATAATGTCTAGATGAGAACATCCCCTTTTGGTTGCAATCATTCAACCCTGATGGCTGCCCGAGCCCAAAGCCCGAAAACCTTTAGCACAGTCTACAGGTCATATTTATGAAGGGATTTCATTGTAACTTGGTAGGTTGACTTCATATAATGTCTAGATGAGAACTTCCCCTTTTGGACACGATTGGGCAACTGTGATGGCTACAGGGGTCCGAAAAGCATTAGCATAGTCTACAGGTTGTATTTATGAAGGGATTTCATTGTAACTTGGTAGGATGCCTCTGTATAATGCCTAGATGAAAACGTCCCCTTTTGGTCAAGATCTATCAACCGTTATGGCTGCCCAAGCCCAAAACCCAAAAACTTTTAGAACAGTCTGCAGGTCATATTTAATATGGAGGGATTTCATTATAATTGGTAGGATGACTCCGTATGATGTCTAGATGAGAACTTCTCCATTTGGACGCGACTGGGCAACTGTGACGACTGCCTGAGCCCGAAACCTGAATACATTTAGCACTGTCTACAGGTCATATTTATGAAGGGATTTCAATGTAACTTGGTAGGATGACTCCAAATAATGTCTAGATGAGAACGTCGCCTTTTGGTCATGATCAACCTTGATGGCTGCCCGAGCCCAAAAATCTTTAGCATAGTCTATAGGTTGTATTTATGGAAGGATTTCATTGTTACTTGTTAGGTTGACTCCATATAATGCCTAGATAATGACATCCCCCTTTTGGTCGTGATTGGTCAACTGTGATGGGTACAGGGGCCCAAAGCCCGAAAACCTTGAGCACAGTCTGCAGGTCATATTTATGAAGGGATTTCATTGTAACTTCTTGGGATCAGTCCAGATGATGCCCAGATGAGAATTCCCCTTTTGGTTGCGATCATTCAACCATGATGGCTGCCTCAGCCCGAAAACCTTTAGCACAGTCTACAGTTCATATTTTTGAAGGGATTTCATTGTAACTCGGTAGGTTGACTTCATATAATGTCTAGATGAGAACGTCCCCTTTTGGACGTGATTGGGCAACTGTGATTGCTACAGGGGCCCAAGGCCCGAAAACCTTGAGCACAGTCTACAGGTCATATTTATGAAGGGATTTCATTGTAACTTGGTAGGATCGGGGACGTTCTCATCTAGACATGATCCCAAATATGATACTCATAACTTACAAAATTAGCATTGCCATATTGCCCATTTCACACCTGTAGGCACAGAAATGGAAAATTATGGCAGGGGTCCGACTAATCGACTAGTATTCGATTACCTCTGTCGACTAGTCGACTCCTGAAAATCCCTAATCGTTTCAACACTATACTCAAGGTTTTCGGGTACCTGTAGCCGTTTACAGTTGACCAATCACGACCAAAAGGGGATGTCATCATCTAGGCATTATATAGAGTCAACCTAACAGGTTACAATGAAATCCTTCCATAAATATGACCTTTTGCCATTGCTAAAGGTTTTTGGGCTCGGGCACCCATCAAGGCTGAATGATCGCGATCAAAATGGGACGTTCTCATCTAGACATTATTTGGAGTTATCTTACCAAATTACAATGAAATCCCTTCATAAATATGACCTGTAGGCTGTGCAAAAAGCTTTCGGGCTTTGGGCCCCTGTAGCCATCACAGTAGCCCAATCAGGACCAAAAGGTGACTTTCTCATCTAGACATTGTATGAAGTCTACCCACCAAGTTACAATGAAATTCCTCAATAAATATGACCTGTAGACTGTGCTAAAGGTTTTCGGGTTTTGGGCTCGGGCAGTCGTCACGGTTGGCAGATCACGCCCAAATGGGGAAATTCTCATCTAGAGATCATAAGGAGTCATCCTACCAAGTTACAATGAAATCCCTCCATATTAAACATGACCTGCAAACTGTGCTAAAAGTTTTTGGGTTCCGGGCTTGGGCAGCCATCACGGTTGATAGATCATGCCCAAAAGGGGGACATTCTCATCTAGGCATCCTACCAAGTTACAATGAAATCCCTTCATAAATACGACCTGTAGACTGTGCTAATGGTTTTCGGGTTTTGGGCTCGGGCAGCCATACTGGTTGTCCGATCGCGACCAAAAGAGGACGTTCTCATCTAGACATGACCCCAAACCTACATATGAAATTTCGTGACGATCAGACAAGAACTGGGGGTGTAGCCTGTGCTAAAGGAAAATGTGAACAGACTCACAGACTACCAGACTTCCACATGCGTGATGGCAATAGCTTATCTAGACTTTGTCAAGTTAAGCTAAAAATTCCATACTTTTTCCAGACCCTCCTCTATTTTTAGCTCACCTGAGCAAAGCTCAAGGTGAGCTTTACTGATCGCTTTCTGTCCGTCGTCCGGCGTAAACTTTACAAAACCAACTTCTCCAGAGAAACCACTGGCCCAATATTTTTCAAATGTTGGGTAAATGTTTGTTACCTAATGTCAACTCAGATTTGTTCAAATGAAGTTGCCCCTCCTCCTGGGTGGGGCCATGCCCCCAAGGGGCACCAAAATCTTTGAAAATCTTCTCATGAAAAAATTTTTTCTCATTGTCCCGTGGGAACCTCGGGAGCTAAAAATAGGAAAAACCTTAAAACTGCCATATCTCCAAAACTACACGGCACAGAGAATTCTTATTTTGTATAAAGCTTACTTTTATCCAGTAGAATAGAATGGTTAAAAAAAAATCCCTATCGGTTTGATCACAAGGCACTTTTTTCAGGACTTTGAAAAAGTGCTGAGTCAGTGTAGGCAATGGGAAAAAGATTAAAAAATCTTCTTCTCCAGATCCAGCAGGCAGAATCTTTTGATATTTGTTATGCAACATTGTAGGGTGGATCTGATTCAAATTTGTTCAAATCGGCCCCCTGGGTTCATATTTAGGCTCAGAATAGGAGCCCGATTTCGAACTTAGTGCATTTCAGGCAAATTTCTTAAAAAATCTTCTTCTCCAGATCCAGCAGGCAGAATCTTTTGATATTTGGTATGCAACATTTTGGGGTAGGTCTGATTCAAGTTTGTTCAAATCGGCCCCCAGGATTCATATTTGGCCTCACTATAGAAGCCCGAATTCGAACTTAGTGCATTTCAGGCAAATTTCTTAAAAAATCTTCTTCTCCAGATCCAGCAGGCAGAATCTTTTGATATTTGGTATGCAACATTGTGGGGGTGGATCTGATTCAAGTTTGTTCAAATCGGCCCCCTGCATTTATATTTGTGCTCAGTTTTGAAGCTCGAATTCGAACTTGGTGCATTTCACGCAAATTTATTAAAAAATTTTCTTCTCCAGATCCAGAAGGCAGAATCTTTTGATATTTGGTATGCAACATTGCGGGGTGGATCTGATTCAAGTTTGTTCAAATCGGCCCCCTGGATTCATATTTGGGCTTACTATAGAAGCCTGAATTCGAACTTAGTGCATTTCAGGCAAATTTATTAAAAAATCTTCTTCTCCAGATCCAGCAGGCAGAATCTTTTGATATTTGGGATGCAACATTGTGGGGTGGATCTGATTCAAGTTTGTTCAAATCGGCTTCCTAGATTCATATTTGGGCTCAGTATAGGAGCCCGATTTCGAACTTAGTGCATTTCTCCAGATCGAGCAGGCAGAATCTTTTGATATTTGGCATGCAACATTGTGGGGTGGATCTGATTCAAGTTTGTTTAAATTGGCCACCTGGGTTTATATTTGGGCTCAGTATAGGAGCTCAAATTCGAACTTAGTGCATTTCAGGCAAATTTCTTCAAAAATCTTCTCCAGATCCAGCAGGCAGAATCTTTTGATATTTGGTATGCAACATTGTTGGGTGGTTCTGATTGAAGTTTGTTCAAATCGGCTCCCTGGATTCATATTTGTCTCACTATAGAAGCCCAAATTCGAACTTAATTCATTTCAGGCAAATGTCTTAAAAAATCTCCAGATCCAGCAGGCAGAATCTTTTGATATTTGGTATGCAACATTGTGGGGTGGATCTGATTGAAGTATGTTCAAATCGGCTCCCTGGATTCATATTTGGGCTCACTATAGAAGCCCGAATTCCAACTTAGTGCATTTCTGGCAAATTTCTTAAAAAATCTTCTCCTCTATATCGAGCAGGCAGAATCTTATGATATTGGGCATGCAACATTGTGGGGTGGATCTGATTCAAGTTTGTTCAAATCGGCGCCCTGGGTTTATATTTGGGCTCAGTATAGAAGGTCGAATTCGAACTTAATACATTTCAGGAAAATTTCTTAAAAAATATTCTTCTCCAGATCCAGCAGGCAGAATCTTTTGATATTTGATATGCAACATTGTGGGGTGGATCTGATTCAAGTTTGTTCAAATCGGCCCCTTGGGTTTATATTTGGGCTCAGTATAGAAGCCCGAATTTGAACTTGGTGCATTTCAGGCAAATTTCTTAAAAAAAATCTTCTCCAGATCCAGCAGGCAGAATCTTTTGATATTTGGTATGCAACATTGTGGGGTGGATCTGATTCAAGTTTGTTCAAATCGGCTCCCTGGGTTTATATTTGTGCTCAGTATAGAAGCTCGAATTCGAACTTAGTGCATTTCAGGCAAATTTCTTTGAAAATCTTCTTCAGATCCTGCAGTCAGAATGTTTTGATATTTGGTGTGCAGCATCCTCAGGGGGGTGAGATTCAAGTTTGCTAAAGCCAAGTCCCTGGGTTCATATATGGGCTCCCTGTAGGAGCCCGAATTATAACTTAGTTCAATATGAGGAATTTTCTTTAAAAATCTTCTTTTTTTAGCTCAACTTTGGCAATGCCAAATTTGAGCTTATGCCATGGCCCGTCGTCCGTCTGTCCGTCAACAATTGGATACGGCTCGGACCAGAGGCCGTATTTATGAACCGATCTTTACGAAACTTCTTGAGTACCTTTGTTATGACCTTGGGACGAGAACGAGTTTTTTTGGGTGCGGTCCAAAATTCAAGATGGCTGCCAGCCACCATTTTGTACCGACGATGCAGAAATCTGTTTTTTGTACAGAACTTCCATATGAAAGCTCTGATTTGAATAATTTTTTGTATGAATGTTTAGTACCATGGGATACATCACATATAATACGGGGTTTTTTCTCATGCGTAAATTATGCAAATCAGACTAACTTTGATGTTTTTTGGTGTTACTTTCAGCACTGCAAGTGCAAATGCCAATACGGCTTGGGCTAGAGGCCGTGTTTATGAACCGATCTTTACAAAACTCCTTGGGTACCTTTGTTATCACCGTGGGACGAGAACAAGTGTTTTTGGGTCCGGTCCGAAATTCAAGATGGCCGATGGCAGCCATTTTGTACAAAATTTTGTGCAATCAGATTTTTGCACAGAACTTCCATATGAAAGCGCTGATTTGAATCATTTTTTGTGTGAATGTTTAGTACCATGGGATACATCACATATAATACAGGTTTTTTTCTCGTGCAGAAATTATGCAAATTAGATGAACTTTGATTTTTTCTGTGCTACTTAAACACAGTAAGTACACATGTCAATACGGCTCGGGCTAGAGTCTGTATTTATGAATCGATCTTCACGAACGTCTTGGGTACCTTTGTTATCACCTTGGGACGAGAACGAGTGTTTCTGGGTGTGGTCCAAAATTCAAGATGGCTGCCAGTGGCCATTTTGTACCGAAATTAGGTCTAATCAGTTTTTTGTACACAATTTCTATACGTCTCAGGCTAGGGGCCGTATTTATGAACCGATCTTTACGAAACTTCTTGGGTACCTTTGTTATCACCGTGGGATGAGAACGAGTGTTTTTGGGTGTGTGCCGAAATTCAAGATGGCCACCAGCAGCCATTTTGTACCAAAATTAGTGCAATCAGTCTTTTGTACAGAACTTCTGTATGAAAGTTCTGATTTGAAAAAAATTTTGTATGAATGTTTTAGTAACATGGAATACATCACATATAGTACGGGTTTTTTTCTCGTGCAGAAATTATGCAAATTAGATGAACTTTGATTTATTCAGTGCTACTTATACACTGTAAGTGCACATGTCAATACGGTTTAGGCTAGAGGCTGTATTTATGAACCGATCTTCACAAAACTTCTTGGGTACCTTTGTTATCAATTTGGGACGAGAACGAGTGTTTCTGGGTGCGGTCCAAAATTCAAGATGGCTGCCAGTGGCCATTTTGTACCGAAATTAGGTCCAATCAGTTTTTTGTCACAACTTCTACACAGTTCATATTTGTGAACTGATCTTCACGAAACTTCTTGGGTACCTTTGTTTTCACCTTGGGACAGGAATGAGTGTGTTTTGGGGTGTCTTTGTTATCACTGTGCTATGAGAACAAATATTTTGGGGTTCAGTCAGACCCACTCTCGGACTCAAAAGATTTCTTTTCTAGTTTAGCATCTGACTGTCACCCACCTTTACAATACTTTACCTATACATTTGTGACAGGCAACGGTCAGTATTTATGTACAGACCGTTACAATACTTAAAATGTACCTTTGTTATCAGGTCATTACCTAGATGTTTGTCATTGCTGTGTCACATAGTATACATGTACATGTCTTTGTCTTGACAAGTTAAGCTACAGTGTCTTTGACACTTTCATTTGGTTTTTACCTCAACTTTGGCGAATCCAAATTTGAACTTATGCCATGGCCCGTCGTCCGTCCGTCTGTCCGTCAGCAGTTGGATACGGCTCGGGCTAGAGGCCGTATTTATGAACCGATCTTTACGAAACTTCTTGGGTACCTTTGTTATGACCGTGGGACGAGAACACGTGTTTTTGGGTGCGGTCCGAAATTCAAGATGGCTGCCAGCCGCCATTTTGTACCGATGATGCAGAAATCTGTTTTTTTTGTACAGAACTTCCATATGAAAACTCTGATTTGAATAATTTTTTGATTGAATGTTTAGTGCCATGGCATACATCACATATAGTACGTTTTTTTTTCTTGTGCGTAAATTATGCAAATTAGACTAACTTTGATGTTTTTTGGTGTTACTTTCAGCGCTGTAAGTGCAAATGCCAATACGGCTCGGGCTAGAGGCCGTATGTATGAACCGATCTTTATGAAACTCCTTGTGTACCTTTGTTATCACCGTGGGACGAGAACGAGTGTTTTTGGGTCCGGTCCGAAATTCAAGATGGCCGATGGCAGCCATTTTGTACAAGAATTTCCATATGAAAGCGCTGATTTGAATAATTTTTAGTGTGAATGTTTAGTACCATGGGATACATCACATATAATACAGGTTTTTTTCTCGTGCAGAAATTATGCAAATTAGATGAACTTTGATTTTTTCAGTGCTACTTACACACAGTCAGTACACATGTCAATACAGCTCGGGCTAGAGTCTGTATTTATGAACCGATCTTCACGAAACGTCTTGGGTACCTTTGTTTTCACCTTGGAACGAGTGTTTCTGGGTGCGGTCCAAAATTCAAGATGGCTGCCAGTGGCCATTTTGTACCGAAATTAGGTCTAATCAGTTTTTAGCTCATCTTGACAAAGTCAAGCTGAGCAAATCTCATCGCTCTCTGTCCGTCGTCCGTCAACACCATGTTTTGGCCCTTTGGGACCATCACTCACACAAACTTTCACTTGAATTGGCCAAGTGGCTTTGGAGGAGAAGACCATTTCATTTTTGTTCAACTCAGCATGCCCAGCCCCATAGGGAGGGAGTGGGGGAAAATGCTCCAAAATATTTTTAAAATCTTCTCAAGAACCAGTGTGTACAGTGACTTGATATTTGCTATGGAGCTTCCATATGAGGTGTAGAATCAAGTTTGTTCAAACGAAGTTCGTGAAGTAATATTTGGCTTTGTAATAGGAGGGGTAAGATTTTTGGCCCCTGCCAAAAATTTCTATTTTCTGAACCGATGGTCTGGTTTGAACCAAATTTGGTTTGTGGTAGTATTGGGTCATAAGTACTTGACCCATGCAAAAAAAAAAAAATTCCCGCATCCCCATGGGAACCCTGGGAGCTAAAAATAGAAATATTTTCAAACGCCCATATTTCCCAAACCCCACGGAACAGAGAGCTTTTATTTGGTATGAAGTATCCTTATGACCAGTAGAATTGAATGGTAAAAAAAAATTGCTATCAGTTATGTTAGGGTGTTCTGTAATGGGGCATCGAAAAAATGCTGAGTCAGCATATTTGCAAAAAATTTTTAAAATCTTTTCTCCAGAACCAATCATCAGAATCTTTTGATATTTGGTATACAGCATTGTTATGAGGGTCAGATTCTAGATTGTTCAAACCAAGTCCCTAGGTTAATATTTGGGCTTCCTACGGAAGCCCAAATTTTATCTTTGTTCAATATGGAGGGTAATTTAAAAAAATCTTCTTCAGATCCATCAGTCAGAATGCTTTGATATTTGGTATGCAACATCTCTATGGGGGTCAGATTCAAGTTTGTTCAAATCAGATCCCTTGGTATATATTTGGGCTCACTATGGTAGCCCAAATTTTTACTTAGTGCAATATGAGGAAATTTCTTTAAAAATCATCTTCTTCAGATCCACCAGTCGGAATGCTTTTATATTTGGTATACAACATCTCTTGGGGGGTCAGATTCCAGGTTGTTCAATTCGAGTGCCTATGTTAATATTTGGGCTCCATATGGGAACATGAAATTTAACTTAGTACAATATGAGGGAATTTCTTCAAAAATCTTCTTCTTCAGATTCACTTGTCAGAATGCTTTCACATTTGGTATACAACATCTCTAGGGGGGTCAGATTCAAGTTTGTTAAAATCAGATCCATAGGTTAATATTTGGGCCCGCTATTGTAGCCCAAATTTGAACTTAGTGCAATTCGAAGAAATTTCTTTCCAATTTCTCTTCTTCAGATCCAACAGTCAGAATGCTTTCATATTCTGTGCACAACATCTCTGGGGAAGTCTGATTTAACTGTGTTCAAATCAAGAGCCTGGGTTAATATTTGGGCTCTCTATGGGAGCCAGAATTGGCCATTTTGCTGAAGAATTAAAAATTTTGTATTCAGTACCCTCTAGAGGTACTAAGATTAATCCACATAGGTTGTATCAAGGGGCTTCATAGGGGAGCTCTACATTTTACTTATGATCAACTGAAGAAAAGGCATGATGCCCAGATTATTTTTGTCACTCCTGAGGGACTCAAGGATTAACAGTGTAGCCTTTGGAGATTGCTTGCTTAATGTAGACTCATTCTTGGACTCTGTTTAAATTGTGTTCTGTACAAGATGAGCGCTTCAGGCCCCGTGGGCCTCTTGTTTGTACACAATTTCTACACAGCTCATATTTGTGAACTGATCTTCACGAAACTTCTTGGGTACCTTTGTTTTCACCTTGGGACAGGAATGAGTGTGTTTTGGGGTGCCTTTGTTATCACTGTGCTATGAGAACAAATATTTTGGGGTTCAGTCAGTCCCACTCTCGGACTCAAAAGATTTCTTTTTTAGTTTAGCATCTGACTGTCACCCACCTTTACAATACTTTACCTATACATTTGTTACAGACTACGGCCAGTATTTATGTACAGACCGTTAGGCCATACAAAGCTGATTGTCTGTTTCTCAGGCCATTTTTTCCAAAAAAAGCATGCGGGCGGGCGGGTTTTTTTTTTTTCTTTTTATTTTCTCCCCGAGAGGTTGTTTGTGGTAATTTGACACCCATCCAAACGCCTGGTGGACCACGCAAAATTTCACAAATATATTGGTTATTCACCACAGGGGTCAGGGGTGTTGGGTCGTAAATGAAGTGGGGTTTGAATATTTGTTTTTTCAGTGAAACGTGAAAATTATAACACAGGACGAAAGTCACGAAACGCCTCGTGGGTGAAACGTCTCGGGTTGAAATGTCTCTTGGACAAATCAAATGTCGAAGTGCCAACTTTCAGAGATTTATTTTACCAAAAAAAAAAATCCATTCACAACCTGCCTAATAAAATCGTGAATCTCAATTTTTCCCCATTATATTCAAAATTATCACAACCCATTTGAACGGGCAGTTCATCCATAAATCATATTTTTTTTAAATCTGAAAATGAAATACAAAACGAATGTTTGCGTGTTTTTATTAACCAATTCGACCGCACATACCTGCCTATATGCAATTTATTTTCAACTATGACTGTTACTTTTATATCAAGCAACGGTTACTATTAGTTGTCCAATTATCCTGCATCTCAAATGCATTTATTTAAATTAACTGGGAAACTCGTAAAGGTTTCAAATAACAGTACACAAATTCTCAATGACGGCCATTTACAAAACAAATGTTACTAAAAATAAATGCCAGGAGACTGTGTTCCATTCAACATAGCACCTGACTTTGCAGACTTTCTGAGGTTTGGTGCAAATCAAACGTGGTGCGATTCGACCATTCCCCTTTGTGACTGTTTGTTGTCAGACTGAAAGACACCTTCCTTCTGGCTGTCATTATGACTTACCTTTTACAGAATAAAACACTTTCTGTCGTGAATATTGCTAAAACCCACCCACTTTATTAAGGTATGATGTAGAAAAAGCTTGAAGTGTGTTAATTTAAAATTTGCGAACGCATCGATATCGATTTACCGAAATGAGCACAATATCTCAAATTTTTTTGGAAGATTTTTTTGGTGTCATAAAAAGGTTGCATGCGCACCAAAAATGACCATGCGCGCGGGCCTGAGAAACAGAGATTCTTTTTTTTATAGCCTTACAATACTTGATATGTACCTTTGTTATCAGGTCATTACCTAGATTTTTGTCATTGCTGTGTCACATTCTATACATGTAAATGTCTTTGTCTTGACAAGTTGAGCTACAGTGTCATTGACACTTTCATTTATATGTTTTGGTCAATTTTAAGAAAAAAAAAAAAAAATTTAGGCTGAAAATATTTTGTTTGGGACTTCGAAAATTTCCGAACAAAAATAAAAAAAAAATCTGTTTTTTATGCGTTTATCTCAATTTTGGAATGTAAAAGTGCAGAAACTGAAAATAGAAGGAAAATCCTGTGTTTTGTGTGGGCACAACTGCTTCATCTAGTTGGTATATGCTTTTCTTAGGAGGGGTGTATGCAGCTTATTCAAATCAAGTCCCTGGTCTGTCAGGTGAGCGCCCCCATGCCCCTGGGGCCTCTTGTTTTTAGTGCATTTATTGCCAAAAAGTACATAGAAACTTTTTTCACTCAAACTGCAAGTTTGACATACTTTTGCCAGTGGCAGTGTACCATTAGTTCAAGCGGAGTCAGGCACCAGTTACTGTGTTTCAACTTCAAGTTGCTCCATCAGAATGCCAACTATCAACTTAACCAGTAGTTTACAAATCAGAAATTATTCAGACATTGAATACTTCAACAACCCATAACACTTTCCTTTCAAATGAAAAAAATTGCATATATTCAAAAGAATATAGACAATAGTTCACTGTTTGGATTCAAGTGCGATTTTTATCCTTGAGTGGGGCGCATGGAGGATTATTATACGGCCGCTCATATGAGCGTGCCGTATTATGGTATGGCAATGTCCATCTATCTGTTTTGTCTACATCATAACTTGAAAACAATACATCCAACAGATCCTGTCTCTTTATGGTTGATTAAGAAAGACTGTGGGATGGTTCCTTTTGATAACCAGCATTCTGGCATACCCAATATGGCTGTCATGGCAGCCATCTTGGATTTTCAAGGACTTTTGATTGTCCATGTGATAATCCAACACATACTGTTTTTTTATGGTTGATTAGTCATGATTCGAGGATGGTTCCTTTTGATAACCAGCATCAGTGTCCGTCCATCTGTCTATCTGTCCCCCGTCCGTTAACTTTTTTTGTCCATGCAATAACTTGAAAACAATACATCCAACAGATACTGTTTTTTCATGGTTGATTAGTCATGACTAGGGGATGGTTCCTTTCAATAACCAGCATTCTGGCATGTCCAATATGGCCGCCATGTCAACCATCGGGAGTTTTGGTGACATTTGCTTCTCCATGCAATAACTTGATAACAATATATTCAACTTTAATGGGTCGTAAGCCAGGAATGTACATGTACAATTATTTTTGAAGGCGTTATTGACCTTTTGTTCAACTAAAAATTTCTTCACAAGTGCAATTTCTTCATAGGTGGCCGCATATTCATCCACTGCCTGGCGGTGCACTTGTTCCCTGAGGCGTTAGCCAAGTGAAATAATCTGCAGGCCCACGGGAGGATTCTTATTCTGCAGTTACTGCCAAAACATTACCCCCCCCCCCCCCCCCCCCCCCCCCAAAAAAAAAAAAAAGAAAAAGAAAATTCTGTTATTTCGGAGAGTGCAGTATGATGCTGGGAGTGGAATTCCATTTTTGGCGAGGGGGAGTGGGAATGCAATTTGTTTTGGGAAAGAAAATTGAAAGAAAATAAATGTATATACCTGTAGCTTTTCAGATTCAAATGTAAGTCCTGGTAATTTTAGATTCATGTCCTTGAAAACCCCCCCGAAAAGTCTTTGAATTTCAAATTAAATTGGGGGTGCAAACCCCAAGTTTCATTTCTGGTGATAAAAAGAGAATGGGGTGATGTGTCATGTATAGTACTTGGGTTCACACTCTCAAAGTTAAGGTTACAAAGGAAGGGCACAAATCATGTCCCAACCTTAAAAATCAATTAAGGAAGTACAGTCATCAGACATGATGTAAGCATTAAGGAGAATTGGATGGTGTCTTGTAGATAAAAGACATGTCTGTTTTTTTTTCAAGGTATTACATACGATTGTCAAATGTTGAAGGTCACAAATGAGCCATAACTTAGAACCAAATTTAATACAATCATTGAATTTCTCACAAATGTTAAATATCATGAGCAAAAGTGTTGTGCATGAAAGCCAGTTCCGTATGAGAGCATTTGGGGGCCCACAGGTGACTTTTCTTGTTTACAATTTTGATTTCTCCACTGAATTGGATTTTAATGTTTCATCAATCTTCTTTGTAAAGTTTTGTAAAAAAAGGTTTCAGAGTAGTTTGGTAGTCAGAAATAAATGTTATTTATTTTGTTTGTTTGCAGGTTTACGTTCCTGTTCAACACACACTTATAGCACAGCCTCAACCCGCAGTTCTGCCACAGTCATTCATTCAGCAAGCTTTGCAACAGAATGTAACTGCAATCCCAGGGACACAGTCATTACTTATTCCAAAGTCCATACAACCAGCAAAATCCCCTTCTCCTGTTAAAAAGGCAGCTTTGAAACCAAAGAAAACTGGATCTTTAGCTTTGTTTTTTAGAAAAGTAAGTTACTATTTCCTAGTTAATATACCATACTTTCAACTGAGTGAATGTTAATTTTGTCTTATCTGTTTAACCGTTAAGGGCCTAATTCCAACTTTGATCACTTTTTACTAAAACAGAACAGGTGCCCCAACATGCAGTGTCAGGGTTAACTCCCAGGTTACATTCTAAGTACCTTGGCAGTTGTTTTTAGGCAAGTCTTGGCTGCCTATATTGGCAGTCAAGACGTTCCTTGAAACAGCTGCATTGCTACAGGATGTAGACTGTCTTAAGTGTAGTAAAACTGTATTAAAATCACCAAACCCTCAAGGGTTAATGTGGCATGATGCTTGTACTTCATGAGGTGTTTTAGTATTAAATTAGAAGAAAAGCATGTAATTTAAAAAAAGAAGTTTTTCCTTATTTTGAAACAAATGATTATAACATACTACTTAGGCAAATAAAATGTGAATGATCTGCATATGCAGAATGAAAAAAGTGAAATGTTTTTATATGGAGTGGAAGCTATTTTTTTGTCACCCTGTATGTGAAGTTATCTCTCCCAAATTTTTCTGTGTTCAACTTGTACATTTATGAAGTGATTACGTTGCATTTTTCAAACTTGACCACCGATAAGTGAACGTGAGCAAATTTTCAATCCACAAAGATTATCATCAGATTATCACTGGTTGAACTCAGAAGATTTAATATAGATTTTGAAATTCTTAGGTGTACGACTTCTCCAACATTTTGAATTGATTTCAATGAAACCTCTCACCAACAGGTGAAAATGTGCAAATTCCAGAATTTTGAATCTGCAATAATTTTAATCAAGTTAACTCTTCTTGAAGCTGGATTTATTACAGGTTTTTGTATGAAATTCTGTGTGCAACTCATCCTACATATTTATTTATTGGTGTTGAAGGTCACATATTTTTGCACAGTGGCTAATCATGACCGTGACAGTTTTACGGGTGGAGGAAGCCGGAGTACCTGGAGAGAACCACTGAGCATCAACAAGCAACTGTCAGCCCCTCAACATTCTAACTCTGTTCAAGCTCCGTTCAAGCAGGGTTACAGCAGTTGAAGACGTGCACCATTGACGTGCAGTATGCCTTAGTACACGGCCTCTTCGTGCCTCCATGTAGGCAACCGGAATAAAGTGCCTTGCCTAAGGACACAACATGGGTCGTCCCAGACAGGGATCAAACTCGGGACCTCTAGCATAGAAGTCCAACAGCGTACCACAGCCACTGCGCTCCCCATCCTACATAGATGAAACCTAAAACACATGATGACTTGTAAGTGGACATGTTCACATTTCCGCAGCCAAGCTGTAATAATTTTGACCCAAGTTAACACCCCCTCCACATTGCATTTAGATTTAATATGATTAGGCTTTCCCAAACCCAGTTTGGGAAAGACTATTGTTATTCTTCTTTTTCAAAATTTTTCTTCTCTATTTTTTATTTTTATTTTTTTTTTTTTTTTTTTCCTCCCTGAATTTTGTCTGTTGAACTGCTCGAAAACAAGTTGTACGATTTTGACCAAATTTGGCACACTTATGTAATGTCATAAAATCTAGTGAAATGCGGTATCGTCATATCTGTGAAAACGTGTATTTTCAAAATATTCTGCCAAAACCTTCAAAATTTCACCATTTTTCGAATGTCTCAAAATTGTTTACAGTTATTTCGCTCAAATTTTCCACACATTTACAGCATAATATGATACACCACAATCACCACTCATATCCTTCAACATTAACCCCCACTGGCCAAAAATGACATGAATATAGAATTTTTCTTCAAAATTGACCAACTTCAAGGGCAAATTTCTCTAATAACAAGGTTGTTGTAACAATTATTTTGGTTTGGATAGATGCAACAATGATTGCAGAATAAAGTTACTGTTTACTTTTTAATCTCAGATTTAACCCTCAGGCACAATGAGGGCGAGGATAAGAGTACCGTTTGAAAGTGCCAAAATTAGCCAACTTTGGTTGCTTTTTCTATCATTTGGAAAGGGTTAATTTCAAACACTTTTCATGTACGTATTCAGAATTGACTACCGAGCATATTTGCTGTTGTAAGTTTGGTTGTAAAGTTTAACCCTATCCCATTCTGGTTGCATAAAAGTAGGTACCGTCCAAAAAAACTCCAATTTTTTAAGAATTTGATAAGTTTAGGTGGCGATTTACTCCATTTTTAATTGCTTGAGCTCTGAATGTTTTCTGTAGCTGCTTGCATTAGTCAAAGTATGACAAATTTTGTTCTATATGTTATTATTAAAAGTTTAACCCTTGGCAGATTTGAGACTTCCCATAAGGGTACTGTCGAAATAATTGTTATTTTCGCCAACTTCAAGGGCAAATTTCTCTAATTACAAAGTAGTTGTAACAATTATTTTGATATGGCTAGATTCAACTATGATTGTGGAAGAAAGTTACTGTTTACTTCTTAATCTCAGATTTAACCCTCAAGCACAGTGAGGGCGAGAATAAGAGTACTATCAATTTGGAAAGGGTTAATTTCAAAAACGTTTCATGTACGTATTCAGAATTGACTACCGAGCATATTTGCTGTTGTAAGTTTGGTTGTAAAGTTTAACCCTATCCCATTCTGGTTGCATAAAAAAGTAGGTACCTTCCAAAAAAACTCCAATTTTTCAGAATTTGGTAACTTTAGGTGGCGATTTACTTCATTCCTAATAGCTTGAGCTCTGAATTTTTTCTATAGCTGCTTGCAGCAGTCAAAGTATGACAAATTTTGTTCGATATATTATTATTAAAAGTTTAACCCTTGGCAGATTTGAGACTTCCCATAAGGGTACTGTCGGAATAATTGTTATTTTCGCCAACGTTTACATGCACTTTCTCAGCACTGGAGCCATATTGTCTAAAAACCTTTTCCATGAGAGGATTGGGCCTTCATCCAAGAACAATTTTGCTGTTATATATTTTATTCAAAGATTTAACCTTCACCCAGTTTTCTGGCCTTGAATTTGAGTGCCCTAAAATTCTTCATAAAATTGGCTAATTTGGAGCTCACTTTTCTTCCATTTTCGAAAGGAATATCGAAAAATGATTTACATGTTCGTATTTACAATTGCTTACCGAGCATATTTGCAGTTGCAAGTCTAGTTGTAAAGTTTAACCCTATGCTCATTCTGTTTGCATAAAGATAGGTGCAGTCCAAAAAAACTATCGGTTTTCAGAATTTGGTAAGTTTTAGTGACAATTTACTCCATTCCTAATTGATTGAGCACTGAACGTTTTCTATGGCAGTATGCAGCAGTCATAGTGTGACAACTTTTGTTTTATATGTCATTATTAAAAGTTTAACCGTTGGCAGATTCGAGACTGCCCATATGGGTACGGTCGGAATAATTGATATTCGGAATAATTGATATTTTCATAAAATCACTGAATATTGATAAGCGTATAGTGGTAGTTTGGAATAGAATATCCGAAAATGCTTTCGAAATTCGGATTCACAGTTCAATTCCAAGAATATTTTCTGTTATAAGGTTGCTGTAAAGTTTAACTCCATCCCTGTCTCAAATGCATAAAAATTGGTGCCATCGAAAAAAAACTCATTTTTTTCAGAATTCGTAGGTTTAAGTGACAATTTACTCCATTCCTAATTCATTGAGCGCTGAATGTTTTCTATTCCTGTATGCAGCAAGCATAGCATGACAACTTCTGTTTTATACCTTATTATCAATAGTTTAACCCTTGGCATATTTAGGAGTTCCCATGTCGATATAGTCGGAATAATTGTTAATTTCGTAAAATCAATCCCTGAATATATTGGTAACCGTGCAGTGGCCTTTCGGTGGTGCTACATGAAGCCGCAAATAGTTAAGGTTGAAAAGTTCATCAAATAGACAGATATAATGACTAACTCAGCCGGTGACAGGTAAATAATGACTGGAAAAGTCGTGAATTGAGAATAAAGTAGGGACGAATCGTGCCCTCGGGTTTCCACCTGATCCACGATATTTCCATGCGCGGCACTTGACAAAAATACTAAACTGTCGAGCAGGGACAGTAGAAAACATTCTGAGCATTTCAAGTTGCTGCCTTGCATGGTCGGGACATAATTGGAGTATATCCGACATTGTAACTGTTCAATTTGAATGTTAAATTAGCCAGATGACGGCTTTTTCTCCACCAAATAATCCCACCTGCGGCAACCACGTTGTGTCCTTGGGCAAGACACTTCATCTCCACTGCCTGTGTGGGGGCACAGTGGCTTTGTGTACTAAGGCGTACTGCACGTCGATGGTGCACTTGTCTTCAACCAATGCTAACCCTGCTTCTGTGGAGTTCGTATGTTGGGGAGCTGACAGTTGCTTGCCATTGCTCGGTGGTTCTCTTCGGGTACCCCGGCTTCCTACACCCGTAAAACTGTTGCGGTCATGATTAGCCAGTGTGCATAAATATGTGACCTTAACCACCAATAAATAAATAAATAAATTGTCCACCGGATCGAGGTGTTGGTTTCTGCTGGGACGGTCTAAAATAAGCAGTTTAACTCAAAACTTTTTGTCCCATATGAATGTGCGAATATTTAAAGCTGGACAGTTCATCAAATAGACAGAAATAATGCTAAACTCGATCGGTGATAGGTAAATAGTGAATGGAAACGGCATTGCATTGGGAATAGAGTAGGAACGAATTGTCCCCGCAGTTTCCACGCGATCCACTTTGTTCCCACGCGCTCAGGCCACTTGACAAAGATACTGTTCTGTCGAGCAGGGATAGTAGAACAAAATTCTGAAGATTTCGTGCATCTGCCTTCACTGGTCTAGACACTGTGTACTAAGGCATACTGCACGTCGATGGTGCGCATGTCTTCAACTAATCTAACCCTGCCTGTGTTACAGTGCGCAGGCACTATGTTGGGGAGCCGGCAGCTTCTCGTCATTGCTCGTTGGGATTCTCTGTGAGTACTCCGGCTTGCACCACCCTTACATAATATGACCTTGGCTGTTAATGTGTCGTTAAACCCTAATAAATAAATAAATAAATCCAGTACCAGTTTTGCTTGTACAAATATTAGTACCCGCCAGAAAAAATTCATTTTCTGATTAATTTCGTACTTTTCTGTACTCACCTTCCCTGAGTAAGATTGGTATATCTTTTCAATCTCAGATTTAACCCCCAAGCACAATGAGACCGAGAATAAGAGTACCATTTGGAAATACCTAAATTATCCAACTTTGGTTACTCTCTACTATCACTTTGGAATGGGTTAATTTGAGACACTTTGCTTTGCTATATGCAGAGATGTTTAATCAATAAATCCGGCTTTAGTTATGCTCTGGGACTTAATGAAACATGTGCTTTGGTCACTTAAAAATAGCACTGTCTGCAAAAAATGACTGAGTGAATACTCAATTGTCCAAAAACAAAAAGGAAAGAGCTCTTTGAGCTTTCCATAACTGCTTTCAAAAATCAATGGGGAACAAATTTTGTGTTATATGTTTTGGTGTTCCATGTTATCCAACACCAGTTTGGCCGTACAAATATGAATACCGCCAGGAAAGAAAGCACATTTTCTCAGTGATAGACTGTTTGACTTCTATGATAGAGGTCCCGAGTTTGATCCCTGTCTGGGACAACCCACGTAATGTCCTTGGGCAAGGCACTTTATCCCGGTTGCCAACATGGAGGCACAATGATGCCATGTACTAAGGCATTCTACATGTCAGTGGTGCACATGTCTTCAACTGCTGGTACCCTGCTTCAGCGGAGCTTGAACATAATTAGAATGTTGGGCTGACAGTTGCTCGTCGATGCTCGGTGGTTCTCTCTGGGTCCCCCGACTTCCCCCACCCATAAAACTGTCACGGTCACGATTAGCCATTGTGGATAAGTATGTGTCCGTAAACACCAATAAATAAATACCGTCAGGGAAATCCTTCTGTCAATAAATAGCAAAGTAGTAATGTAATGCAAGAAATATTAACAAGCTGTTCAACATCCCTTTCATCAACTTTTGACTTGAACTGTACCCATCACTGTGTATACTAGCTCTCTAGATGGTTTAAACCATATCAAATAAACAACTAATTTGTGTGTGACAGTAACTCATATTGCATGTATTTCATTGTATCTGAAATAGATATGTTGGAAAAATTGTGAAATCATGGAGTAGGAAGCTTACCCTCGTTTGTTGACAAATCCCACACATTCACAAACAGATAGAATGATAGAGAATAAATTAATTATTGATATTTAAGGTCACTTTCAGCATCTTCAGCTATATCATGACCATAATATAGGTATTTATTCAGGTCCAGGTATTCATTGCATAGGCGTACAGGGCTATTTTTCAGGGGGTGGGGTGAACCCTTTTAGCCCGAAAAAGTTGAATCTCTGGAGGAAATGCCAAATGCGGGTATGGGAGTGGGGGGGGGGGGGGGCTCCCCCCCCCCCATTGAGTACTTGGAGACTGGAGAGAACCACCGAGCAATGGCAAGCGACTCAGACTCCCCGACATACTAACTCCACAAAAGGAGGATTAGCATTGGTTAAAGACAAGTGCGCCCTCAAAGTACCCTTAGTACACATCGCCATCATACCCCCACACCCCACGTGGGAAATTAAATTGGGATGAAGTGTCTCTTTTCAAGAACACAATGTGGTTGCCACAGGTGGGATTCAAACAGAGGACTTCTTGGATTGCAACAATCATCTCTACCTTCCGTAATATGTAGTAATAGAACTCATTATATGTATTTGTTTGATTATAAATGAATAATATTAACGTGGATATGGTTCCACTGAATCAACTTTTACAGTATAATGGTCAGTTTACTTGCAACTTCTAAGTGATGAGATAGGAAAACAACATTTTGTGTGGAAAACCAAAATGTTTTGTCATTTCTGGCAATTAAATTGTCCGAAATTTTCTGGCATAGTGACTGAAAAATCGGCTCCATACTGACTCGGGAGTAGGTTGGGGCACAGTCTTCCATGAAACCCCGGCCCGTACGCCCATAATTCATATGTACTTATTTTTTTCAAAGCAGAAAGGACATCGCTTGTTTTGCTTTCTATGAAAATATTCTGTAATTATTGAAGAGCAAATTTTGTGTTAAATGTTTTGGTTTCCTGCTGTATCTCAAATATCTGTTTTGGCTGCATAAAAACTAGCAGCATCACAAAAACTTTGATTTACACTAAATTTTCTGTTTTCAAAACTGATCGATAGTTTTGTGTACAATACAGTTTGCCTTTTCACATTAAAAAGTTGGGAAAGCCCGTAATTTGTCCAACAAATTACAATTCTCTAGTTTTATAAATGATATTTAGGGGAATCCAACTTCTACATTTATGTACTAAATTTTGATAAATTTCTCAGACATACCCACCAACAAGCACAAATGCATATTCCAAAATTTTGTATGGCAATTTAAATTGACATGAAGATAGTTCTCTGTACCTGTTGATGACTGAAAAATTATTATAGCAACAAAAAAGGTCAATTTTTCAAGTGTTTTTTTTTTTCGTTTCAGATGTATCACTTAGCCAGTGTTAGATTACGAGATCTCTGTGATAGATTGGGAATAGACAATGATGATCTTCGAAAGAAAATGTGGACATGTTTTGAATATACCATTGTTCACCATATAGAACTGATGAGGGATCGTCATATGGACCAGTTCCTTATGTGTGCAGTTTATGTTATCTCAAAGGTGTTGTTTGTTCAGCTAGTTTGTTTAAATTTCTCTTTCAATTTTTGTAAAGATTACGTGTTATATGAGCAAAGAATGAAGTTTTTTCTTGAGAAAACTTGGTGGAAGTGCACCATTTACTTTCTTGTCTCACAATGATGGTTGACATAAAAGTGACATGTCTGATTATGGGTTCCTGATGAAGAAAAGTTCAAATTCAAGAATTTTTTTTTTTTCCCAACGTAACATCTAAAAATGGCCAGCGCTATTCACAAAAATCACCATTCAGCTTTCAGTATTTGTTCATTTTTTGTCTCCAAAACATTTCTTATGACCCCTCATCGAAACAAGCATGTTTCTCTGAGGGAGTCACGAGCAATTTTTGGATAGAAATTATAAATTCTATTAGCACACACTACAGACCGCATCTCTCACCTGATTCATTAGCACACCCTACAGGCCACATCCCTCACCCCATCGTTTTCAAAATTTGATATGTTGCTTTGGTGTGATGTCTAGATCTATCAAATTTTTCTGAATTTCGTTCAGAATTAAATATGGCCACCATCAGCCATCTTGGATTGGCATATGAATTGTCAGCAATTATTGGACTACTTTTGGTCGTGATTGGTCAACTGTGATGGCTACAGGTGCCCGAAGCCCAAAAACCTTGAGCACATTCTACAGGTCATATTTATAAAGGGATTTCAGTGTAACTTCGTAAGATCACCAGATGAGATTGTCCCGTTTGGTTGCGATCATTCAACCATGATGGCTGCCCGAGCCCGAAGCCCAAAAACCTTTAGCACAGTCTACAGGTCATATTTATAAAGGGATTTCATTGTAACTTGGTAGGTTGACTTCATATAATGTCTAGATGAGAACGTCCCCTTTTGGACACGCTTGGGCAACTCTGACGGCTACAGGGGCCCGAAGCCCGAAAACCTTTAGAACAGTCTACAGGTCATAATTATGAAGGGATTTCATTGTAGCTTGGTAGGATGACTCCAAATAATGTCTAGATGAGAACATCCCCTTTTGGTCGTGATCATTCAGCCTTTATGGCTGCCCGAGCCCAAAGACCTTTAGTATATTCTACAGGTCGTATTTGTGGAAGGATTTCATTGTAACTTGTTAGGTTGACTGCATATAATGCCTAGATGATGACATCCCCTTTTGGTCATGATTGGTCAACTGTGATGGCGACAGGTGCCCGAAGCCCGAAAATCTTGAGCACAGTCCACAGATCATATTTATGAAGGGATTTCATTGTAACTTGGTAGGTTGACTCCATATGATGCCTAGACGATGACATCCCCTTTTGGTCATGATTGGTCAACTGTGATGGCTACAGGAGCCCGAAGCCCGAAAATCTTGAGCACAGTCTACAGGTCATATTTATGAAGGGATTTCATTGTAACTTCGTAGGATCACTCCAGATGTGCATGTCCCCTTTTGGTTGCGATCATTCAACCATGATGGCTGCCAAAGCCCCAAATCCTTTAGCACAGTCTACAGGTCATATTTATGAAGGGATTTCATTGTAACTTGGTAGGTTGACTTCATATAATGTCTAGATGAGAACGTCCCCTTTGGACGCAGTTGGGAAACTGACGGCTCCAGAGGCCCGAAGCTCGAAAACCATTAGCACAGTCTACAGGCCATATTTATGAAGGGATTTTGTGGCTCAGTTGGTAGAGGTGCAGGCTGCAAGCCGAGAGGTCCTCGGTTCGAATCCCACCTGCGGCAACCGCGTTGTGTCCTTGGGCAAGACACTTCACCCCGATTGCCTACATGGGGGCACGATGACGCTGTGTACTGAGGCGTACTGCACGTCGATGGTGCGCATGTCTTCAACCAATCTAACCCTGCCTGTGCTGCGGTGCAGAGTTCAGAGTTACGATGTTGGAGAGCTGACAGCTGCTCGTCGTTGCTCGGTGGTTCTCTCCGGGTACTCCGGCTTCCTCCACCCGTAAAACTGTCACGGTCACGATTAGCCATTGTGCATAAGTATGTGACCTTAAACACCAATAAATAAATAAATATGAAGGGATTTCAATGTAACTTGATAGGATGACTCGTTTTGAAATAATTTCACTGTAACTTGGTAACTTTCATTGATATACGTTAACTGTGAGGGCCACATACATTAACTGTGAGGTCATATTAACCCACCCCTCAGCTCTTTAGTACAGTGTACACCTCATATTATTTTTTATCAAAAACATAGCATACAGGGAACAGAAATGAACATATTCCCAATTATCACAATTCTTGTCTTATTTCATAATCCTTTCATAAACATTGAACTTTATCCTTTTCATCAAACACAGCACACAAGTTAAGCTACAGTGTCATTGACACTTTCATTTTCCTTTTCCGTCAAAAAATGTTGCAGCTGGCAATGACCTTTGAATTTAGTTTAGTCAGGCATCAATATATTCCTTTGACAAGCCTTACAGTGCACATCTATGATTGGATCACTTTGAATCTTGGCATGCTTGTTTGGGGTGACCTCTAGATGAGAGCAATTGATTTTCTTCCATTTCTCTTGAAAAATGTTGCCATTGATAACGACCTTTGAACTTAGTTTAGTTAGGCATTAATATTTCCCTTGGTAAAGGGAAAAATTCAACAATCTTCTCGGAAACTTCTGGACGCAATGATTTGATATCGTAATTCAGCTTCCTTTAATGATGTGGATTCACCTTCTTTAAAGAAAGTTCCTCATTTCCGGGCAATAACTTTAGTTCGATTTATTACAGCTCAATAACAGTTACAGCTATTTATTACAGCTCAACCAAACGCTTCAAGGACAGTGAATAACTCTCTTGAATTTGGTCTTAGTAGCCACAATGTCAAAGGTCACGAGACATCAAATAGAACTTTTGTTGAAAATGGGTTTTAGGGCTACGACGTTTGTTTTTATAACACCACTTTTTTTCAAAAAGTGGGGTTTTCTGGATTGTGCCTGTCTTTTAGGCTTATCCCCCTTTTTAACTTTGAAAATTGGCTGTTTACGTTGTAAAAGAGACAATTTTTTGTTTGGTTGCCTAGTATTTCTGGCTTGGGTTATCAGATTTCAATGAAATTTGGAATGAAGATTGTTTAGGGGAAATGCTTTCAATTGAGTCATGTCCCTCAGTAAAACAAAGAAAATACATGTAAATCACCTCCCCACATGTGGCATTATGTCTTTGTTCTTTATACCCCCGCAATGAGTTTCGGGGGAGTATACTGGAATCACCTTGTCTGTCTGCCCATCTGTCTGTACGGCCCATCCATCTGTAGACATATTTTTGTCTGGATATTTTCTCAGACGTTTATGGACCAATCTGCTCGAAACTTGGTATGAATGTTCACCGCCATGATAACCTGTGCATCTGCGGTTATAGTTCCGGTCGGATAATTTTTATCCAGAATTATCCCCCTTTTAACTTGAAATATCAGGCCTCGAATTTTGTCTGGAAATTTTCTTGGATGTTTATGGATTGATTTCTTTGAAACCTGATGTAGATGTTTACTACCATGGGAACATGGGTTACTCCAGCTTCCTCCACCCTTAAAACTGTCACTGACACGATATGACCTTGGCTGTTAATGTGTCGATAAACCCTAATAAATAAATAAATAAATAAATAAATAAGTTCACTATCATGCGATTATAGTTTTGATCAGACTTTTTTTTGCTAGTTGCCCCCCTTTTCGTCTTAGAATTTTGTCCAGAGATTCTCTGATATTTATGGGTCGATTCCTTTGAAACTTGGTACGGAATTTCACTAACATGGGAACCTCTGCACCTGCGATTATAGTTTCGATCGGGCTGTTTTTGCTAGAGTTATGATCCTTTTCATCTTAGATTAATGGTGGTGGTGGTGGACAGTCACACCTCTAGTTTGGAATGAAGATTGTTTATGAGAAAGGTGTTCATGTGCCATTATGTCTTTGTTCTAAATCTCTTATGTGGATGGTCTGACTGTCATTAGACTTCAATAACAGGTGTTTTGGGCCTTCACAATTACCTTGTAAAACAAAGCCAATAATTTTGCTGTTTGCCTGTGCCTGGTAAAATAGTCAATTTTTTGTCTGTTCGCCTCGTATCTCTAGTTTGGGTTTAGCAGCTCACTGAAATTTGGAATGAAGATTGTTTATGGGAATAGCTTTCACAGTATCACGGTTCATTTCTTCTCTTGTCATTGTTCCCCCCCCCCCCCCCCCTTGTTAATATAATTTCACCTGATGTGCAGATTAGGTACTACCCCCCCCCCCCCCCCTCCCTTGGGAAGAGAATCAATCTTGTAGTGAGCAAAGGGTGAGGTCAATAACACTTTTTGGTCACAGCTCAACCAAAGTTGCAGAAAGTAATTATATATGGACAATGAAGAACCCTATCAATTTTGGACTTCGTAACAACAAGGTCCAAGGTCACGGGTCTGTTACTCTACAGAACTTAAGTCAAAAATTGTTTTTTGGTCAGTAACTTGTTTTGTGGCATGTTTTCACCAGATTTGCTGATTACGTACCAAACTGGACATCTGGGTTGGAGGAATAATCCTATTTATTATAGGGTCACAGTGACCTTGAACTTAACAATTTTCTTGGAGTTGAATTCCACTCTGTATATAGTCTGTAAAATTAGGCTTGGCCAAAACTGGGATAAAACTTAAGACGTGTGAGTTTGAACATGACGAGAAAGAACTTTTTTTGTATTTTAGGGTCTTTGTTCCAAAAGTGAATGTCATGGTGACCTTTAACTTAAAATGTTCCTGGTTTCTGCTCTCTGGACCACCTACCAGACCAACGCAATTCCTTTAGCACTCTATGCAGGACGCGGCTCTCCTCCGATCAGTCCGAAATTTTCTTATGTGGCTTTAGGGCAATGTCTAGATGGGAGCTATGAAATTTTTCCAAATTTCATTGAAAAACATGGCCACCATTGGCCATCTTAGATTTGTCATATAAATTGTCAACAATTCTATTCGCACACCCTACAGGCTGCATTTCTCACCCGATCTTTTTGAAAGTTCATATGTAGCTTTGGTTTGATGTCTAGATGAGAGCTATCGAATATTTCTGAATTTTGTTGAAAAACATGGTTGCCAGCAGCCATCTTGGATTTGGATATAAATTGTCAGCCATTCCAATAGTACACCCTACAGGTCGCATCTCTCACCTGGTCATTTTAATACCCCCCTCCCGACCCCTCCCCCCTCCCCCCCCCCCCCCCCCCCACGAGTTGGGGGGAAGTACTGAAATCACCTCTTCCGTCCGTCTGCAGACATAATTTTGTCAAGAGATTTTCTGACGTTTACGGACCAATCTGTGCAAAAACTTGGTATGAATGTTTACCACCATGGGAACCTGTGCACTTGTGAATATAATAACAGTTGGATTATTTTTGCCAGAATTATGCCCCTTTTCGACTTGGAAAAAGCCTGCCAAAAATTTTGTTTTCTACCTTGAGAACCTGTGCACCTGTGATTATATTTTCGATCGGAATTTTTTGTCAGAGTTATGCCCCTTTTTGCCTTAGAATGTCTGAATTTTGTCCGGAGATTTTCTCGGATGTTTAGGAATCGATTCCTCTGAAACTTGGCATGGTTGTTTACTACCATGGGATCCTGTGTATCCGCGATTATAGTTTTGATCTGACTTTTTTGGCCAGAGTTATGCCTCTTTTCATCTTAGAATGCCTGAATAGCATAGAATTTTTTCTGGAGCACTTACCAGAGGATTATGGGCTGATTTGTCGTCTCAGAATGCCTGAATTGCGTAGAATTTTGTCCAGAGTTCTTTTCAGATGAGTATTTGTCGATTTTGTTGAAACTTGGTAAGGTTGTTCACTTCCATGGGAACCTGTGCACCTGCGATTATAGTTTTGATCACTTTTTTCCCCGGTGTTATGCCCCTTTTCATCTTGGAATGCCTGAATTTTGTCCGGAGATTTTCTCAAATGTTTATTTGTCGATTTCTTTGAAACTTGGTATGGATGTTCACTGCCGTGGGAACCTGTACACCTGCGATTATAGTTTTGATCACTTTTTAGCTCAACTTGACAAAGTCAAGCTGAGCTATTGCCATCACTTCTCGTCCGTCGGCGTACGTACGTACGTAGTACGTTAGTATGTTAGTACGTTAGTACGTACGTCCACAATTTCCTTTGGCACACCTCACAGGTCGCATTTATGATCAGATTACTTTGAAACTTCTTATGCTTGTTTGGGGTGACCTCTAGATGGGAGCTATCGATTTTCTTCAATTTCCGTCAAAAAATGTTGCCGCGGCCAACGTTCTTAGAACTTAGTTTAGTCAAACCACAATATTTCCCTTTGGCACACCCTACAGGGCACATTTATGATTTGATTGCTTTGAAACCTGATACGCTTATTTAGGGTAACCTCTAGATGGGAGCTATCGATTTTCTTCAATTTCCGGCAAAAAATATTGCCACGGCCAACGTTCATAGAACTTAGTTTAGTCAGAAGACTCAATATTTCCCTTTGGCACACCCTACAGGGTACATTTACAATCAGATTGCTTTGAAACCTGGTATGCTTGTTTGGGGAGACCTCTAGATGGGAGCTATCGATTTTCTTCAATTTCTGTCAAAAAATGTTGCCGCGGCCAACGTTCTTAGAACTTAGTTTAGTCAGAAGACTCAATATTTCCCTTTGGCACACCCTACAGGGTACATTTATGACCGGATTGCTTTGAAACCTGGCATGCTTGTTTGAGGTGACCTCTAGATGGGAGCTATCGATTTTCTTCAATTTCTGTCAAAAAATGTTGCCGCGGCCAACGTTCTTAGAACTTAGTTTAGTCAAACCACAATATTTCCCTTTGGCACACCCTACAGGGCACATTTATGATTTGATTGCTTTGAAACATGGTATGCTTATTTAGGGTGACCTCTAGATGGGAGCTATCGGTTTTCTTCAATTTCTGGCAAAAATTGTTGCCGCGGCCAACGTTCTTAGAACTTGGTTTAGTCAGAAGACTCGATATTTCCCTTTGGCACACCCTACAGGGCACATTTATGATCGGATTGCTTTGAAACCTGGCATGCTTGTTTGGGGAGGCCTCTAGATGGGAGCTATCGATTTCTTCTTCTCCACTGGCAAAAAAACTGACATTGGTCCCAATGATCTTCAATTTTGCCATTTCATTTATAACTTACCAAGTTCAAGTTTGTCAAGTTGAGCTACAGTGTCATTGACACTTTCATTTCCCTGGTGTTCTACCCCTTTTCTTCTTAGAATGCCTGAATTTTGTCCAGAGATTTTCTCCAATGTTTATGGGTCGATTCCTTTGAAACTTGTTAGGGATGTTCACTACCATGGGAACCTGTGCACCTACAATTATAGTTGCGTGAGTTGTGCCCATTATCATCTTAGAATGCCTGAATTTTGTCCGGAGATTTTCTCGAATATTTATGGTCGATTTCTTTGAAACTTGTTATGGATATTCACTACCATGGGAACTTGTGCACCTACAATTATAGTTTTGATTGGACTTCTTCTTCTTTTTTTTTTCCTTAGTTGTTCCACTTTTCGTCTTCGAATAATCATGGCAGCGGCGGTATGGACAGGCCCATCTGGGACAGTCACACCTCTAGTTGAATTTCATATACAGCTTTGGTATGATGTCTAGATTGAAGCTATCAAATTTTTCTGAATTTCGTTAAAAAAATATTGCAGCCATCTTGGATTGGCATTTGAATTGTTAACAATTCCATTAGCACATCCCACAGGCCTCATCTCTCACCCAATCTTTTTCAAATTTCATATGCAGTTTTAGTGTGATGTCTAGATGGGGGCTATGAAATTTTTCCAAATTTCATTGAAAAACATGGCCAGCAGTGGCCATATTGGATTTGGCATATAAATTGTCAAAAATTCCATTAGCAGACCCTACAGGCCACACCCCTCACACGATCTTTTTAAACTTTTATATGTAACTTTTCTATGATGTCCAGATGGGAGTTATCAATTTTTTCTGCATTCTGTTGATAAATAGCCGCCACCAGCCATCTTGGATTTGACCTATAAATTGTCATCAATTTCATTAGTACACCCAACAGGCCCCAACCCTCACCCGATTTTTTTAGATTTCATATGTAGCTTTGGTGTGATGTGTTTTCTGCAGAAACTTGAGAAAGTGACATGGCATTACTGGATCTTTCTGTTTAGTTCAGTCCCTTCTTGGACAAGTTGAGCTGCAGTGTCATTGACACTTTCATTACCTGTTTCTGATCTGTAAGTTCTGCTTTACTGATTGAAACCAAACTTGATATGAAAATGAGGTATGATGAGAGGAAGGACCCTATTTATTTTGGATCGTTGTGCCACAGATCAAGGTCATGGTTGAAATTGGTTTCTGCTCCATAACTTTAGATATTGGCAAGGTTGGTACATCGGGATGGGTTTTTTTTTTAGCTCACCTTGACAAAGTCCAGCTGAGCTTATCTAATCGCTCTCTGTCCGTCGTCTGTCAACACCATGTTTTGGGTGAAGCATCCTTAGGACCCATACAACTGAATGGTAAAAAAAATTGCCAGCGGTTGTGTCAGGATGTTATCTAGTGGGCAGGGCATCAAAAAAATGCTTAGCATATTTGCAAAAATTAAAAAAAAAATTCTCCAGAACTATTGATCAATCTTTTGATATTTGGTATACAGAGGTGGGGGGGGAGGGGTCAGATATAAGTTTGTTAAAATGAAGCCCCTTGGTTCATATTTGGACTCGATAATGGAACCCAAATATTTAACTTACGGCAATATGGCGGAATAATCTTTAAAAATCTTTTTCAGACTCACCAGTCAGAATGCTTTCACATTTAGTATATAACATCTCTAGGCCGGGTCAGATTAAAGTTTGTTCAAATCTGTTCTATGGGTTCATATTTGGTCTCTATTGTAGCCCAAACTTTCAACTCAGTGCAATATGAGGAAATTTCTTTAAAAATCTTCTTCTTCAGATCCACCAGTCCGAATCCTTTCATATTCAGTATACAACATCTCGAGGGGGCTCAAATTCAAGTTTGTTCAAATCTGGCCATTGGGCTCATATTTGGGCTCCCTATGGTAGCCTGATTTTTAACTTAGTGCCATATGAGGAAATTTCTTTTAAAATCTTATTCTCCAGATCCACCAATCCGAATGCTTTCATATTTGGTATACACAACATCTCTAGGGTGATCAGATTCAAGTTTGTTCAAATCGAGAGCCATGGTTAATATATGGGAGCCCAAATTTTAACTTGGTGCAATATGAGAGAATTTTGTTAAAAGTCATCTTCAGATCCACCATTCAGAATGCTTTCATATTTGGTGTACAACAGCTCTAGGGGGAGTCAGATTCAAGTTTGTTCAAATTGGGTCCCTAAGTTTATAATCGAACTCCCAGTGGTAGCCCAAATTTTAACTAAGTGCAATATAAGGAAATTTCTTTTAAAAATATTCTTCTTCAGATCCACCAGTCAGAATCCTTTCATATTTGGTATACAACATCTCAAGTTCACTTCTCAGAACTCTTAGCTCAATTTTAACCTAATATGATATCCAGCTTAAGTGGGAAACAGATATTTGATGGATATGAAAAACATTAACCCTAGTTATCGTGGGACTAAGTGTGTTCTAAAAATAGAAACATAATTCCAAGTTAAATTGATAAGGAGTCTTGTATCAGAAGAATTATAAACTTTTTATTAAGATTAATCCACATTTGTTGTATATCAAGGGGCTCAATAGGGGACCTCCACTTTTTACATTATGATTAACTGAAGAAGAGGCTTGGACTATTTTAGTCACTACTGTGGAGCCCAAGGATTGACAATGGATCATTTTGTGATTGATTGCTTAATGTAGGTTCATTCGTGGCCATGGTTTATATTAGGTTCTGTTCAAGGTGAACGCTTCAGGTCCTTGGGGCCTCTTGGGGGGGGGGGGGTTGGTCTGGATTGGCTTTGCCACCCTTGTTCATTTTCGCCTCTCTCTTATCGACAAATCTCTCCATTGGAAATAAGTGAAAATATGATTTGCAGTCGTTTCATTGATGCTGGGCACAAGTCAGATTTGAAATTGTCTCCCATTCTTGCAAGCATCTACCAAGAGGTAAGAAAATCAGAAAAAAAAGTATTGGGACTAAAATATACTTGAAAATTATCTTAACTCTTGATAAAAGTGGTATGGGTTCAGCACGAAATCGGCATTTGGCTAACAATCTATTCTGCCATCATCCCGGGTCCCTCAGGGAATCCACAGCTCGATTTTGATCTAGGTATCCAAGTGCGATAATGGTATTGCTGATTGCCTTATCAAATAGGTTTTCAAAGGTACCTTCTAAATCAGCTTGAAAATTTGAAATTTTAATTTCAGCCTGTCATATTGTTAGCTATCTCAAATATTTGACATCAAAACAGGAAGGAAAATTATCAAAAATGATGTTATTCACACAATAACCACTGGAAACCAGTGCAGAATTTGTGATGTTGACTTCTAAGGACAAATCACAATTTTAGGTGGCCATACAGATATCATCTTGAATAACTCGTAAATAAAAACATTTGTATTGGGATCCAGTGCATTTGCAAAAAATTACCCTAGATATGCTAATAAGCTGCCCACACCAGTTTTTGGTCGCGTTGTGTTAACCAAGACCCATGGTTTGGCGACGGTTGGTGTGTGTCCGGGTGGGCATCCTCGCACTGTCAGCACAATAACTTGAACAAACGTTCTCTGTTTTGACTAATATTTGCCATACAGGACTTTTTCAATATCTCGGAACAAGTTCGAAAACTGGCCCGCCCAATTTTTTGTTAAGAGTTATTGCCCTTAATTATTCAATTTTTACAAATTTTGAGCTTGTTAGTGCAATAAATTGAACAGACATTCTCTAATATTTGCCATACAGGTTTTTCGCAAATAATATCTCAAGCGAGGTCGAAAACTGGCCCGGCCCGATTTTTTGTAACAGAGTTATGGCCCTTAATTCTTCAATTTTTAGCTCAACTTGACAAAGTCAAGATAAGCTATTGCCATCACTTGTACGGAAGTCTGAGTCAGTTCACATTTTTCTTTAGCACAGGCTACACCACGTAGTTCTTGTTCGATCGTCACAATATTTCATTTGCGGGTTTGAGGTCATGTCAAGATGAGAACGTCCCCTTTTGGTTGCGATCAGTCAACCGTGATGGCTGCCCAAGTCCAAAACCCCAACACTTTTAGCACAGTCTACAGGTCATATTTAATATAGAGGGATTTCATTGTAACTTGGTAGGATGACTGTATGATGTCTAGATGAGAACTTCCCCATTTGGTCGCGATCTGTCAACCGTGACGACTGCCTGAGCCCAAAACCTGAATACCTTTAGCACAGTCTACAGGTCGTATTTATGGATGGATTTCATTGTAACTTGGTACGATGACTCCATATAATGTCTAGATGAGACTGTCCCCTTTTGGTCGACACCATGTAATGTCTAGATGAGAATGTCTCCTTTTGGTCGGGATTGGTCTACTGGGGCCCGAAGCCCGAAAACCTTTAGCACAGTCTACAGGTCGTATTTATGAAGGGATTTCATTGTAACTTGGTAGGATGACTCAGTATAATGTCTAAAAGGGGATGTCCTCTTTCGGTTCCGTTCTGTCAACCGTGCTGGCAACACAGGCCTGAAGCCCGAATACCTTTAGCACAGCCTACAGGCCCTATTTTTGAAAGGATTTTATCTTGATAGGATGATTCGTTTTGGAATAATTTCCCTGTAACTTTGGTTGACATACGTTATCTGTGAAGGCCACATTCGATTTAACTTATATTTGCCATACAGGTCCTTGCAATAATATCTCAAGCGAGTTCGAAAACTGGCTTGGCTCAATTTATTGTTAGAGTTATGGCCCTTAATTAGTCAATATTTTCAAATTTTGTTACAGATTGCAAAGAACTCTGCCAGACTTTCAAAAAAAAAATTAAACTTTGATGTTTAGTCTTTTGTGTGCGGACCTCAGATACTTTTCTGTTTTCTGCCCACTTTTTTCTAGCTTAAATTGAATGTATTATTGCCTAAGAGCATACAACAGGCCAGACCGATTTAATGAAAACTCCAAGAGGGTACTGAGTTTAAGAATGATTTCTAACACTTTCAGATAACAGAAAATGCACAAACATTCCAGAATATAATGAAGTGCTATAGGTTACAACCACAAGCCCAAAGTCATGTAAGTATTTGTAATTATAAGTTTTATTCTGAGTAATTGCTATTTTGTTCATTGTTATTATTTTGGGGGACAGCAAGACCCCCGTACAAACATATTTTAGGCTTGTTTTTTTCAGGCATCTCCCTCTTCATTAAAAATCTGCCTCATCACCTTTTTTTCACCTCGGAATCTCAAATGATACTATTTTGCATCTGTGGGACTAAATATTTAACCAACTATATCTTGTTTCACAGAGCTCACATGTGGGGCAGCGGTATAATATAGTTACGCAAATAAACTCCTGATCGCAAACTCGACCAATAAACAAAAAAAATATGTTTGAAAACACAACATTATCCCATTACAATGACATTACTACGTTTATTTATATTTTTCTTACAAGAAATGGCCCATCAAGCTAGTATTTAAGAGAGTGGTTAAATACATTTCTTCCACTGTATACGCGACCAATAAAACTGAGGCCCCAACTATTCCGTAAAAAAGTTTTCTTTGTTTTCCTGTTGTTTGATTATGTCTCCCCTTCCCAGAAGGGAGACATATTGTTTTAGTGCATATTATTATTCTTCTTCTCCTTCTCATACAAACTTTGTCCGGCCATAACTTTTTTGTCTTTTGACCTACACCTTAGATACTTAGCATGTGGATGTATCACCATGAGCCGGTGTGCAGTGTACCATAGTGACCTTCATGTGACCTTGACCTTTGACCTGAAGGTCAGATTTATGTGTTTTTCTAAGGGAAACATCACACAAACTTTGTCCGGACCATAACTTTTTTGTCTTTTGACCTACACCTTAGATACTTGGCATGTGGATGTAACACCATGAACCAGTGTGCAGTGTAGCATAGTGACCTTCATGTGACCTTGACCTTTGACCTGAAGGTCAGATTTATGCGCTTTTTTAAGGGAAACTGTCTGGACCAGAACTTTTTTGTATTTTGAGTCAGGCTTTAAATATTTGGCATGTGGATGTATCACCATGAGCCGGTGTGTAGCGTACCATTGTGACCTTCATGTGACTTTGACCTTGACCTTTGATCTGAAGGTCAGATTTGTGCTTTTTTCAAGGAAACTTTGTCCGGATCGAAACTTGTTTGTCTTTTGAGCCAGGCCTTAGATATTTGGCACGTGGATGTATCACCATGAGCCGGTGTGTCGCATACCATTGTGACCTTCACGTGACCTTGACCTCAAGGTCAAATTTATGTACTTCAAATAGGGAGTAATTGTCCAGACCAGAATTTTTTTTGTTTTTTGACCTAGGACTTGGTTATTTGACAAGTGGATGTGTCACCATAGACCGCATGTCGTCTACCTCGATGACCTTCATGTGACCTTGACCTCCGACCTCCGTCGTCAGTTTTGCCCAAAAGTGTCTGAGGAAAAAATTTGCAAGCATCGGAAAAAAATTTTTTTGGTCCTCCTTGACCACCCACCCACCCCGGCATCATTGTTTTGCAAATTTTCCTTCCTCCCCCCCTCCTGCTGGACACAGACTTTTTGGGCCGGAATAGGGACATTGTCCCTGAGTTTTTGACCCAGTCCAGAAATGTCATACAGACATTTGAACTTTTGAATGACGCTATATTCAAGCTAGCCTCTAAGACTGGCAAATCCTGTTTCTTATCGCCTAGCGCTATACAGCTGCCTTTCATCAATATTAGAAATAGATTTGAAACGGCAGGTCAGGGCGTACCGAGAGTTCCTCTGCGTTTGGACAACCAGGCAGAAGACTAGGGAGTTGTCATTGCCGGCGTCCATGTCTATTAACTCCAGTATACTGGAGACGACAATCTCGTCTAATAGAATTAATTTAGACGCATTATCTTACGCAGATCACCTTACCAGAGCGTTATCATTACGTCTCGAAGGGAAAGAATTCCAGGATGTTCAAACTTCCTTAAGAGTTCTTTCGAGGTCTATAGCATATTCTACGTATAACTCCGCAAAGTGGCAAATCTGGAGTGAACAGATGACTGAACCCACCCAGCACCGTCCGACAGCTCAGGTTCGAATTCTGAGGGAGGCTGCACCTGCACTTGATGGGATGCTGCAATCAGCTGTGCAATCTGCAACAGCAAGTCTGTCATCGAGGCCTGAGGAGCAGCGTTCTTCCGTTTCTTAGCCGCTTGCTGCTCCTGGGACGGTGTGTCGGAGATTGATCTCTTCTCCGGACATCCCGATGATAGAGGCCTCGTCTCCCTAGCTACCAGATGGTCCGGAGTCACGGGCGAAGAGTGGTCCCTTCTTCGCGCAGCAGGCTGGATATCCGAAGTCGGGTAGCTAGGATGCGGTCGTGTGTGCTTTAATAACGTAGCGGAGGAAGCCGTGACTGAACCCGACCCCGGCTGCAGCGGGCGGACATATGCTCCGTCTCGTGCAAGTTTCCAACTGGAAAACTTCATTTTGGCTTGTGAAACGTAGCGGAGGAAGCCGTGAGTGAAGTCGACCCCGGCTGCAGACTGAACAGAGCGTCCTGAGTGGAGGGTGGACATATTCTCCGGCTTGTGCAAGTTTCTCATAACATCTGGTCCCAAATGTTGTTAGGTTAGAGAGGGGCCTCTCCCCCGTTCGCGGTCTATTAGACCCCGCCGAGTACAAGAAACTTGCTGACTTCCTTCCTATTTCCTCCCTATTTCTGTCGTCGCTCGGTGAGCTATTTATATTTAAGTGCTCGCTCTACCCACATCTACACTTCCTTCGACCGCAACAGACTTACCCGGCTTCACGGCTCCCACGAACGGAGTAACCGCTTCACTGGTCGAGCTAGCTGCTTGCAAGAGATTAAAACTCTTATCAAAAAGGCCCAAACTCTTGCAATGATGAGCACTGCAGTTAGCTCTATATGCTCAACAGACCGTGACGACGGTAGCACACTTGGATGGTGTCAATATCATCACCATGTTCATGTTCCTCTGAAATAGAAACTGACAAAATGAATTATAACGCGGTGAGAGGCCTACCCTCAAAACCTCACCGCCAACAACGTACCGCGACACCCGCCTCCAACATCAGTCATCCCAGTGAACACAAGAATGACAAGAGTCTGCAGGAGTGCATCGACTAAAGTCGATAAATTCGAAATATTTTTTAGAGAATTTTTTAGCTCACCTGACTGAAAGTCAGGGTGAGCTTTTCTTATCACTCTTCGTCCGTCGTCCTGCGTGAAGGTGGTGTTTGAGCGTCTTTCTCCTAAACCACTGGCCACATTTTAATTAAATTTCATGTAAGTGGTGGTTATACAGGGGCATTTTGATTTTTATCCAAATTAGGTTTCGGCTCATATTGAGCAGAGGTGTGGGGAAAAAATGGCCAAATTTTTTGAAAATCTTCTAATGAACCACCAGTTGCAGAGACTTGATATGTGGTATACAGAGTCCTTTTGAGGTTTAGAATCAAGTTTGTTCAAGAGAAGTTTGTCAGGCATTATTTGCCTTTGTTATGGGAGGGGCAAAAATTTTGGCCACGCCTAAAATTTCTATTTTCAGAACCGTGAGGTCGATTTGAACCAAATTTGATATGAGATGATAATGGGTCATAAGTAGTTCATTGATGCAAAAAAAAATTTTCTCATTGCCCCGTGGGAACCTCGGGAGCTAAAAATAGGAAAAACCTTGAATCTACCATATCTCCAAAACTATACGGCACACAGAATTTTTATTTTGTATAAAGCTTACTTTTATCCAGTAGAATAGAATGGTTAAAAAAAATCCCTATCGGTTTGATCACAAGGTACTTTTTTCAGGACTTTGAAAAAGTGCCGAGTCAGCACTTTTTAACACTGTAGGCAATGGGAAAAACATTAAAAAATCTTCTTCTCCAGATCCAGCAGGCAGAATCTTTTGATATTTGGTATGCAACATTGTAGGGTGGATCTGAATCAAGTTTGTTCAAATCGGCCCCCTGGGTTCATATTTGGGCTCAGTATAGGAGCCTGAATTCGAACTTGGTGCATTTCAGGCAAATTTCTTAAAAAATCTTCTCCAGATCCAGTAGGCAGAATCTTTTGATATTTGGTATGCAACATTGTGGGGTGGATGTGATTCAAGTTTGTTCAAATCGGCTCCCTAGATTCATATTTGGGCTCACTATAGAAGCTCGAATTCGAACTTAGTGCATTTCGGGCAAATTTCTTCAAAAATCTTCTCCAGATCCAGCAGGCAGAATCTTTTGATATTTGGTATGCAACATTGCGGGGTGGATCTGATTCAAATTTGTTCAAATCGGCCCCCTGGATTCATATTTGGGCTTACTATAGAAACCCGAATTTGAACTTAGTGCATTTCAGGCAAATTTATTAAAAAATCTTCTCCAGATCCAGCAGGCAGAATCTTTTGATATTTGGTATGCAACATTGTGGGGTGGATCTGATTCAAGATTGTTCAAATCGGCTTCTCCAGATCCAGCAGGCAGAATCTTTTGATATTTGGTATGCAACATTGTAGGGTGGATCTGATTCAAGTTTGTTCAAATCGGCCCCCTGGGTTCATATTTGGGCTCAGTATAGGAGCCTGAATTCGAACTTAGTGCATTTCAGGCAAATTTCTTAAAAAATCTTCTTCTCCAGATCCAGTAGGCAGAATCTTTTGATATTTGGTATGCAACATTGTGGGGTGGATCTGATTCAAGTTTGTTCAAATCGGCTCCCTAAATTCATATTTGGGCTCACTATAGAAGCTCGAATTCAAACTTATTGCATTTCGGGCAAATTTCTTAAAAAATCTTCCCCAGATCCAGCAGGCAGAATCTTTTGATATTTGGTATGCAACATTGCGGGGTGGATCTGATTCAAGTTTGTTCAAATCGGCCCCCTGGATTCATATTTGGGCTTACTATAGAAACCCGAATTCGAACTCAGTGCATTTCAGGCAAATTTATTAAAAAATCTTCTTCTCCAGATCCAGCAGGCAGAATCTTTTGATATTTGGTATGCAACATTGTAGGGCAGATCTGATTCAAGTTTGTTCAAATTGGCCCCCTGGATTCATATTTGGGCTCACTATAAGAGCTTGAATTCGAACTTAGTGCATTTCAGGCAATTTTCTTCAAAAATCTTCTTCTCAAGATTCAGCAGGCAGACTCTTTTGATATTGGGTATGCAGCATGCTTGGGGGGTGAGATTCATGTTTGTTCAGGCCAAGTCCCTGGGTTCATATTTGGGCTCACTGTGGTAGCCCGAATTATAACTTAGTTCAAAATGAGGAATTTTCTTTAAAAATCTTCTTCTTCAGATCCAGCAGTCAGAATGTTTTATTTGGTATGCATAATCTTTAGGGGGGTGAGATTCAAGTTTGTTCAAACCATGTCCCTAGGTCCATATTTGGGCTCATTGTGGGAGCCTGAATGATAACTTAGTTCGAAATGAGGAATTTTCTTTAAAAATCTTCTTCAGATCCAGCAGTTGGAATGTTTTGATATTTGGTATGCAGCATCGTTAGGGGATGAGATTCAAGTTTGTTCAAACCATATTCCTAGGTCCATATTTGGGCTCACTGTGGGAGCTTGAATTGTAACTTAGTTCGAAATGAGGAATTTACTTTAAAAATCTTCTTCAGATCCAGCAGTTGGAATGTTTTGATATGTGGTGTGTAGCATCCTTAGGGGGGTGAGATTCAAGTTTGTTAAAGCCAAGTCCCTGGGTCCATATTTGGGCTCCATGTGGGAGCCTGAATTATAACTTTGTCAATATGAGGAATTTTTCTTTAAAAGTCTTCTTCAGATTCAGCAGTCAGAATGTTTTGATAATGGGCATGCAGCATCCTTAGGGGGTGAGATTCAAGTTTGTTCAAGCCAAGTCCCTGGGTTCATATTTGGGCTCACTGTGGGATCTCGAATGATAACTTAGTTCAAAATGAGGAATTTTCTTTAAAAATCCTCTTCTTCAGATCCAGCAGATGAATGCTTTTGATATTTGGTATGCAGCATCCTTAGGGGGGTAAGATTCAAGTTTGTTCAAGCCATGTCCCTAGTTCCATAAAATTTGTCTCCCATGACTTCATTCCTTTGTAGTGTTGATGAACCATGTCTAACTGAATGTGACCCCAAATACTTCTTTGAACCACTTTGTTTGAATCACTTTGCCCGGTGAGCGATTAAGGCCCCTTGGTGCCTCTTGTTATGTGTACCCATACTATGTATGGTGCACATAATCCGTCGTTCGTCCATCCTTTGTCCGTCCGCCTGGCATCTGTATCCATTTCTTTGGCATTCGTTAAAAATATTAAATAATATTGCTTGGATTGTCAAGTTGCTTTATATTTGTGTTCAGGTTACTGATGTTCCGAGCTGTATAGTTTTGGTGTAAATCTGTTATTTTGATCCTGAGATATTAACCCTTTATCCTTCAAATTGAAAATTTGTCCAATTCCTTTGGCATTCGATAACTTGAAAAATATTGCTTGGATTGTCTAGTTACTTTATATTTGTGTTCAGGTTACTGATGTGCTGTGCTGTATAGTGTTAGGTGTAAATCTGATAATTTGATCCTGAGAGATATGAACTCTTTATCCTTCAAATTGAAAATTCCTCCAATCCCTTGGGCATTCAATAACTTGAAAAATGTTGCTTGGATTGTCAAGTTACTTTATATTTGTGTTCAGGTTATTGATGTGCCAAGTTGTATAGTTTTTAGTGTAAATCTGTTATTTTGATCCTGAGATATTAACCTTTTATCCTTCAAATTGAAAATTCCTCCAATCCCTTTGGCATTCAATAACTCAAAAAATGTGGCTCAGTAGGTAGAGGTGCAGGATGCAAGCCGAGAGGTCCTTGGTTCGAATCCCACCTGCGGCAACCGCGTTGTGTCCTTGGGCAAGACACTTCGTCCCCATTGCCCATGTGGGGGCACGATGACGCTGTGTACTAAGGCGTACTGCACGTCAATGGTACGCTTGTCTTCAACCAATCTAACCCTGCCTGTGCTGCAGTGCGGAGTTACGATGTTGGGGAGCTGGCAGCTGCTCGTCGTTGCTCGGTGGTTCTCTTCGGGTACTCCGGCTTCCTCCACCCGTAAAACTGTCATGGTCACGATTAACCATTGTGCATAAATATGTGACCTTAAACATCAGTAAATAAATAAATAAATATAACTCAAAAAATATCAATCTGATTGTCATGTTACTTCATATATGTGTTCAGGTTACTGATGTTCTGAGCTGTATAGTTTTTGGTGTAAATCTGATAATTTGATCCTGTGATATTAACCCTTTATCCTTCAAATTGAGAAATCCTCCAATCCATTTCTTTGGCATTTGATAACTCAAAAAATATTAATCCGATTATCAGGTTACTTTAAGTATGTATTCAGGTTACGTCCGTCCATCGTGCCGTCAACACGGCTCGGGCTACAGGCCGTATTTTTTAACCGATCTTTATGAAACTTCTTTGGTACCTTTGTTATCACCGTGGGACAAGAACGAGTGTTTTGGGGTCCGGTCCGAAATTCAAGACAGCCGCTGGCAGCCATTTTGTGCAAAATTAGGTGCAATCAGATTTTTGCGCAGAACTTCCATATGAAAGCTCTGATTTGAATAATTTTTTGTATGAGTGTTTAGTACTATGGGACACATCACATATAATACAGGTTTTTTTCTCGTGCGTAAATTATGCAAATTAGACTAACTTTGATTTATTTAGTGTTCCTTTCAGCACTGTAAGTGCAGAGGCTAGAGGCCGTATTTATGAACCGATCTTTACAAAACTTCTTTGGTACCTTTGTTATCACCATGGGACGAGAACGAGTGTTTTTTGGTCCGGTGTGAAATTCAAGATGGCCGCTGGCAGCCGTTTTGTACCGAATTAGGTGCTATCAGATTTTTGTGCAGAACTTCCATATGGAAGCGCTGATTTGAATAATTTTTCATGTGAATGTTTAGTACCATGGGATACATCACATATGATACATTTTTTTTCTCGTGCATAAATTATGCCAATTAGACTAACTTTGATCTATTTAGTGTTATTTTCAGCACTGTAACTGCAAATACCAATACGGCTTGGGCTAGAGGCCGTATCTATGAACTGATCTTTACGAAACTTCTTGAGTACCTTTGTTATCACTGTGGGACGAGATCGAGTGGTTTTGGGTGCGGTCCAAAATTCAAGATGGCTGCCAGTGGCCATTTTGTACCGAAACTAGGTCCAATCAGTTTTTTGTACACAACTTCTATACAGCTCAGGCTAGAGGCTGTATTTATGAACCGATCTTTATGAAACTTCTTGGGTACTAGAGAGTTGCGGTTGTCATTTTTGCCCCTTCGGTTTCGGTTTCGGTTATTGTTTACTGAAAGGATTCGGTTCGGTTCGGTTGTTCGGTTGTTTTTTACTTTTTGTGTCTTACTAGCATTTTTCAGAATATCATGAACTTTTTTGACCAGATAATGCATTTGTATTATGTATAGTATATAAAGGTTGACTTACAATTACATGTATAAGAACTCAGGGACGGGTTGTCCCGGCTAACTGTTGAGGCGTGTTGTCCCGGGGCAGGTGGTCCTGGGGCGGGTCGTCCCACCTCGTTTGGGACAGGTTGTCTCTGGGGCGGGTTGTCCCGTTCCCGTCCTCGACTGCTGATAATGGGCACATAAATTCGGGAAATGTGTCAATTAAAAGACAGTAACGAAAGTTGTTTGAGACGTCAAATTTACAGGCATCAAATGGAAAAACAGGTGACTTGTTCAAGTTGTTGCAACACTGTACTTACCCCGGTATCAAATAGAACTGTAATACTATACTGTATTATGTACATTTTTGGGAGTTGATGTTTTTGTGTAATACATTATGTCTGTGTTCAGTGTAATAAGTCTTTATTAAAAAATTATATATCCCAAGCAAAATTGACTTGTTTATTTTTTTTGTCGACCTCGTTTTGGAAGCTGTGACTTGTTTCAAATAAGTGTGCAGACTGTTGTCAATAGTTGTCTGATACACGCCCATAACATATAGTTTTCACGGTGGTTGAGCATCATCCCAAAGATACTGATTGAACACTGCCACTTTCGAGCGGTGCACAACTCAATGTGAAAGAACACTGCACTTTCGAGCGTGCACAACTCACTGTGAAAACGGGTGTTAAGAAATTAATGAGAAAGTGGTAATTAAAAATAAAAAATAATTACAACTCTGGTATTTGATAATTATATAACAATTTAACCAGCGATATGATGAATGACTTATTGGTTTAATAAAACATGCTCATTTCTCATTTCATCATGCTCTGCAACATGTGAAGTTATGACTTTCAGTGTAAAATCAATTTTTTGAATGTCGCCAAGGGAGGCAACTATTTTGTTATTCATATTCCGCTGTGTAAATTTTATCTGGTCTTCATATTACGATTTTTTTTATTGATTTTGTGTGAAGCTATATTTTGTTTATTCGTAATAAATGTACATATTTAAAAAAAAAAACAGCTATTTTTAAACAGACTATGTTTGTCTGTTTTCAAGGGGGTGGTTTGCAGTGTTGATTGACATACTTAACTTACGACGTCCATTTCAAGCTTCGAGAGTAACCTGTACACAAAATGAAAACAACACTGCATGGTTTTCTGTTTGTTTTATTCATTAAATTGAGAATTAAAACCCTAAATCTGAAAATGAAACGTATGTACAAGATAATTATGAGAATTTTTAAAGCAAGGGCAATTGTTATCATTTGTTTTTACAGAAACCGAAAGTACGGTTGTGTGCGCCCATGCTCGGTTGCGATTTTCGGTTTTCTTATACAACCGAGACCGAGTAGTTTTTTCGGTTAACCGCAACTATCGGGTACCTTTGTTATCACTGTGGGACGAGAACGAGTGTTTTTGGGCGTGGTCCAAAATTCAAGATGGCCACCAGCAACCATTTTGTACCAAAATTAGTGCAATCAGTTTTTTGTACAGAATTTCTGTATGAAAGTTCTGATTTGAATAAATTTTTCTAGGAATGAATGTTTAGTAACATGGAATACATTACATGTAATACAGGTTTTTTTCTCTTTTAGAAATTATGTAAATTAGATGAACTTTGATTTGTTCAGTGCTACTTGTACACAGTAAGTGCACATGTCAATACGGCTCGGGCTAGAGTCTGCATTTATGAACCGATCTTCACGAAACTTCTTGGGGTACCTTTGTTATCACCTTGTTACAGGAACGAGTGTTCTTGGGTGCCTTTGTTATCACTGTGCTATGAGAACAAATATTTTTGGGGTCAGTCAGACCCACTCTGGGACTCAAAGATTTCTTTTCTAATTTAGCATCCAACTGTCACCCCACCTTTACAATAATTTACCTATATATTTGTTACAGGCTACGGTCAGCATTTATGTACAGACTGTTTCAATACTTTATATTTACCTTTGTTATCAGGTCATTACCTAGATGTTTGTCATTGCTGTGGCACATACTATACATGTACATGTCTTAAACAAGTTGTTGAGCTACTGTGTCATTGACACTTTTATTACTTTCATTCTCTTCAAATTTCCGATTCACAGTTTGTATGACAGGTATGTGCTCCCCGTGGGAACCCCGGGAAGTAAGCAGCACTTGTTTACTGTGGTAAACCAGTTCCGCTTTACTAGTAAAATAGGACCCAGTCACCAATGCTTGGGGTGAAAGTCCTCTAAAATGGGCAACATGTTGATAAACGATTGACTAAACTTGACTTCATCTCCATGTTGTGTCACGATTAGCCATGGTGCATAAATATGTGACGTTAACCACCAACAAACAAACAAACAAACAGACAGGTATGTGCAGCTAACATTTTATTAATATTAATTTAACCCCTTTCCCCAACATCAACTGAGCTTTGAGCGAACTGATACTTTGCAGGTGTCATAGTCCATTCTTTTTCTGTAACAGTGTTGTACTCTTCGGCATGATGATTCTGTATGTGGCGACAAAAGTTGGAGGTATTTGTGCACTGGGCAATGACTGACTTGTTACATAATTGGCATTTCTATCGTCGTTTCTTATTGATAATGCTACCATGTGTTTTAGCGGACTTTTTGTTGATTATACAAAATCTATGGCGTACTAAATGTGAATATTCAAAAGTTAAACAAAACCGAAAATATACAGTTTTTAATCTCTTTCGGTTCGGTTTCCACTGTAAAAACGAGTTTCGGTTTCGGTTTGGTTAAACCGACCAGCTCGATTGGCTAAACTTAATTTTATGCTTTGGCTGTGGTCATGATACTGTTGTAGTTGCTAAATGTGACTTGAAACATAAATAAAGACTCAAATTTACTCTGCAAACAATCCTTTCATAATTCTGTTCAGACGACTTGATCACATGTAAGCAACATAAATAAAAAAAGTGATGAGCAATCAATTCCTTTTCTCACGCAGCATTGGTCTTGTTTAAGATTTGTACGATTTTCTCATATTTCTTTGATTCTCTGTTTCTGACTGCATTCTTATGTTTTCTATCATATTATATTCATTTAGAAGTATTTTTTGAGTACAATAATATTTTCAATAATTGCAGGTATATAGAAGTGTTTTATTATATAGTCGCAGGCGACGTGTTTCAGGCAGCAGCAATAGCACAAGTGGGTCATCATCACCTGTTCAGTTAGAAAAAGAAGAATTGAAAAAAAGTATGTAAGAGTGACCCTTAATTACCAAAAGCTTCTTAAAGCATCCCCCCCCCCCACCCCCACCTCCCCATCCCTGACATACATTCTCGAGGTCTCAAGGTATATTGTCTAGAGCACCATCCATCCACACATACCTATGTATTAGTGCTCAAACTTCAATAGTCTTTGAATATTTGGTATCACGATTGGCTAGCTTTTGGGGGGGGGGGGGGGGGGGGGGTGGGGGGGGTGTAAGGCCATCAACATAGCACAGGTCTCATCCACTAATTTTCACCAGAGTGGTAGCCCTTATTGGACTGAGATTTCTTGTCTGTACAAACATTTTTGTAGGCCTACATTAACGTTCTTTGGTCACTAATTTTTAGCTTAACTTGACAGTCAAGATGAGCTATTACCATCACGCATGCGGAAGTCTGTAAGTCTGCGAGTCTGTGAGTCTATTCACATTTTCCTTTAGCACAGGCTATACCCCGTAGTTCTTGTCTGATCGTCACGAAATTTCATATGCAGGTTTGGGGTCATGTCTAGAAGAGAACGTTCCGTTTTGGTCGTGGTCGGTCAACCGGTATGGCTGCCCGAGCCCAAAATCCGAAAACCATTAGCACAGTCTACAGGTCATATTTATGAAGGGATTTCCTTGTAACATGGTAGGATGCCTCTGTATAATGCCTAGATGAGAACGTCCCCTTTTGGTCATGCTCTGTCAACCGTGATGGCTGCCCAAGCCCAAAACCCAAAAACTTTTAACACAGTCTGCAGGTCATGTTTAATATGGAGGGATTTCCTTGTAACTTGGTAGGATGACTCCATATGATGTCTAGATGAGAATTTCCCCATTTGGTCGTGATCTGTCAACCGTGATGACTGCCTGAGCCCAAAACCCGAAAACCTTCAGCACAGTCTACAGGTCATATTTATGGATGGATTTCATTGTAACTTGTTAGGTTGACTCCATATATTGCAAAGATGATGACATTCCCTTTTGGTCGTGATTGGTCAACTGTGACAGCTACAGGTGCCCGAAGCCCGAAAACCTTGAGCACAGTCTACAGGTCATATTTATGAAGGGATTTCACTGTAACTTCGTAGGATCACTCCAGATGATGCCCAGATGAGAATGTCCCCTTTTGGTTGCGATCATTCAACCATGATGGCTGCCTGAGCCCGGAAACCTTTGCACAGTCTACAGGTCATATTTATGAAGGGATTTCATTGTAACTTGGTAGGTTGACTTCATATAATGTCTAGATGATAACGTCCCCTTCTGGGCACGATTGGGCAACTGTGACGGCAACAGGCGCCCGAAGCCCAAAAACTTTTAGCACAGTCTACAGGTCATTATTATGAAAGGATTTCATTGTAGCTTGGTAGGATGACTCCAAATAATGTCCAGATGAGAACGTTCCCTTTTGGTCGCGATCATTCAGCCTTGATGGCTGCTCGAGCCCAAAAACCTTTAGCATAGTCTGTAGGTCGTATTTATGTAAGGATTTCATTGTAACTTGTTAGGTTGACTCCATATAATGCCTAGATGATGACATCCCCTTTTGGTCGTGATTGGTCAACTGTGATGGCTTCAGGGGCCCAAAGCCCGAAAACCTTGAGCACAGTCTGCAGGTCAAAAATATGAAGGGATTTCATTGTAACTTCGTAGGATCATTCCAGATGATGCCCAGATGACATTGCCTCCCCCCCCCCCCCCTTCTTTTGGTCACGATCATTCAACCATGATGCTTCCTGAGCCCAAAACCCCAAAACTTCATACAGACTACAGGTCATATTTGTGAAGGGATTTCATTGTAACTTAGTAGAATGACTCAGTATAATGTCGAGATGAGGACGTCCCCTTTTAGTTGCAATCGGTCTACCGCCATGGCTACACATTCCTGAAGCTCGAAAACCTTTAGCACAGCCTGTAGGCCATATTTATGAAGGGATTTCAATGTAACTTGATAGGATGGAATTTTTGGAATAATTTCACTGTAACTTGGTAACATTCATTGACATACGTTAACTGTGAGGCCCACATACATTAACTGTGAGGCCCACATACATTAACTGTGAGGCCATATTAACCCGCCCCTCAGCTCTTTAGTACAGTGTACACCTCATATTATTTTTATTAAAAACATAGCATACAGGGAACAGAAATTAACATATTCCCAATTCTCACAATTCTTGTCTTATTTCATAATCTGTTCATAAACATTGAATATTTTCCTTTTCATCAAATGCAACACACAGACAAGTTAAGCTACGGTGTCACTGACACTTTCATTACCAGAGTTGTAGCGGTCCTGGAAATGAGATGGGTGTGAGTGCAATTGTTCCCGTGAGCACCTGTGTTTTATGTTTTACGGGAGCTAAAAAATGCACTTGTTGAAAAATATTGTGGAACACTAATATACTGTGATGGTATATAATGTGTGTTTTGAGAAAACTGCACACTGTGGCAAATGGCAAGTTACTGTCATAGTCCGCAGGTCTTTATACATTTAAAGTTTCTATTGTGTAGTGGCAGTATTCCCTCAAAATTCATATACTAAGATTTTACGCGTGCAGTTGACTCCCGTCTCTGATTTCACAGGAGCTTAAAACTGCACCCGTCATTTTTAGCTCAACTTGTCAAGCTGAGCTATTGCCATCACTTCTCATCCGTCGGCATACATACGTCCGTCCACTATTTCCTTTGGCACACCTCACAGGTCGCATTTATGATCAGAACGCTTTGAAACTTGTTTGGGGTGACCTCTAGATGGGAGCTATCGATTTTCTTCAATTTCCGTCAAAAAATGTTGCCGCGTGCAATGTTCTTAGAACTTAGTTTAGTCAGGCATCAATATATTTCTTTGGCATGCCCTACAGGGCACATTTATGATCAGATCGGTTTGAAACTTTGTATGCTTGTTTGGTGTTACCTCTTAGATGGGAACTATCGATTTTCGGCAAAAAATGTTGCAGGTGGCAATGACCTTTGTGAACTTGGTGCAGTTATGCATCAATATTTCCCTTTGGCACACCCTGCAGTGCACATTTTTTACCACATCACTGTGAAACTTGGTATTCTTGTTTTGGGTGACTTCTCGATGGGAGCTATCGATTTTTGTTCCATTTCCGTCAAAAAATGTTGCCATTAGCAGCGACCTTTGAACTTAGTTTAGTCAGTCATCAATATATTCCTTTGGCACGACCTACAGGGCACATTTATGATCAGAATGGTTTGAAACTTGGTATGTTTGTTTGGGGTTACCTCCAGATGGGAGCTATCAATTTTCTTCAGTTTCTGTCAAAAAATGTTGCCGCTGGCTATGAACTTCGTGCAGTTATGTATCAATATTTCCCTTTGGTGCAGCCTGCAGTGAACATTTTTGACTGGATCACTTTGAAACTTTGCGTGCTTGTTTGGGGTGATCTCTAAATGGGAGCTATCGATTTTCTTCCATTTCCGTCAAAAATAGTTGCCATTGGCAAAGACCTCTGATGAACTTAATAAAAACATAGAGCAGTTTTGCATCAATATTTCCCTTTGACACACCTTGCAGGGCACATTTATAATTGGATCACTTGGAAACTTTGTGTGCTTGTGTGGGGTGATATCTCTAGTGGAGTTTTGGATTTTCTTCCATTTCTGGCAATGACCTTTGAACTTTGTCAGGCTTCAATATTTCCCTTTGGCACACCCTTCAGGGCACATTTAATCGGATCACTTTGAAACTGTATGTGTGTTCGTGGTGACCTCTGGATGTGAGCTATTGATTTTTTTTTCATTTCCTTTAAAAAATTACTGTTGTTATCACCAGCCTTTGAACTTACTGCATTTGTGCAGTAACTTATCCCTTTTGCACTCTCTGCAGGGTATATTTATGAATTTCCATAAAAAAGAGAGAAAAAAAACATTGCCACAAGCAATGACCTTCAACCAGGTGTCAGCCGAGTGGACGACTAGGGCGAAGAAGTCGCCTTGTCATTCCTCAAGTCGCCTTGGCTTACATTGGGGGCGAAATTCAAGTTGCCCTCCAAAATTTCCTTGGCAGTTTACTGTATTTTCTTACGTTTTATTTCCAAAAAAACCAACGCTTCCGCATTCCCAAAAAAGTAAACACGGCTGCTGTTAAAATACGTCATACGGCTCTGAAAATAGCCTAAACTAGCCCAATTTTATATTTCTGAAAAGTGTTGTAATGTCGTAGTTATTCGAACAGTACGCCCCCAACTGATACCATCCAGCACAAAATGCTATTTATAAACAAATGTGTCAGCAAAAACAACGAATCACACAAGACACACATCGAGTTAATTAGAATTTATTAAAATGAACCACAGTTTCAAAACCAAAAAAAATGTGTGCAGGGGACAGTTCATCCATAAAAACGTTTAAATTGCTTACGGTTACACTCTGTTCCACTGAAAAATTGGTTGAATTGAAATTCGCCCCTCAATTTGCATTGAAAGTTTTTCTTTGAAAACTTGTGATAGAAGGGGGTTAAATGTAATAAGGCTACGATAGAAATCACACATATTAGGATGGATAAGAATGGCAGGCCTAATAGCACCAGTCGCACGTGTTAATGTGAGATGGTTGGCAGAAATTGTCATTTTTCTGAACCGAGTATTATCACCCAGCACAGCAGGTAAGGGAGACAACTGAAATATTTTGTCATTTACCTTAGAAATAAATGAACTCAAATTGTTAATGACGCTTAATTTACAAAGGATGTCGAAAACTTTTTTTTACTTCGCTTTTCAATTCAATTAGTACATTCAGAAACCATGAATGACCCAGCTTCTTATGTGAACTTGAAATTTATTTTAAATATTTTTTTTTAAAATAATATACCTTCTGTTACAGAGAAGAACACTCTCACCATGGGTAATGCTAAATTTCAAATCCACTGCATTGAGGCAAATACAAAATCAACTGCATGGTCACCCCAGGCCTAGTCATCACTGTTAGGGAAAGAGTTAGGGTATTCAGAAACCATGGACGACACAATTTTTTGTAGGGGAGGGGGAGGATTTTAACGTAGGTGACGTAGTTTTGTGTGTGTGTGTTTGTATAACTTTTATTTATTTTTTTCTCCACAATTGTGTCCTCTATGTTCATTTATTTTGTCACGATGTCATATACGTTTTGTTTTTTTCTGACTTCTCCCTCATGTCCACTGACTTCTCCCTCCTGGCCCCTGACTTCTCCCTGAAGTCTCTGGAGGGAGAAGTCACTTCTCCCTAAAATCAGCTGCCAGGCTGACCCCTGCCTTCAACCTTAGTGCATTTGTGCATTAACATCTTCCTTTGGCATGCCTCAGAGGGTGCATGCATTATCAGGTTGTTTTGAAACTTTGTATGCTTATGCAGGGTGACAAAGATAGGAGCTGTCGATATTTTTATACTGTACCAATGACCCAGACTTAGCTGGTGCTAACTCTAACAAAACCAGGGCCAAACACAAATTTTGCCCCCCAATCCCCAAAATTTGCATCCAAAACAAAAAGAAATCATGTCCTAAAGGACCTCCATACTACGCCTCTACTGCGCATGCGCAGTGACGCAGACGTCCCGAAATTGGCGCCAATTATCATTCTCTGTTTGGCCCTTCATTAGTCAACATCTCACTGATCTTTGTGCTTGTAAATCTCAGTTTAAAGGATGCCAGACACGTAATTTTTGGAGAAAATGTGATTCTAAGGAGGATAGAAGGAGGAGAGGAAAAAGAAGTGACAAAAAATAATCAGGGCTGTACTTAAAATTTTTTGATGAAATTATGTTAAGTTGCCTATTTTCGAGGCATGGGCCTCTTGTTGTCATTCTTGCTAATTGTTGCACTGCTTATTCAGTGTTTCCTCTCCCCTAGCCTTCTAAAGTCCCCCCTTGCAATTCTCCCATGCTTTTGGCATATTTTTGAGAAATTTCATTTCTAAAATTTCCTGGAAGAGTTGCTTGGTTACAGAATGTTTTCTGTTATTTTCCCCATAGTTACGTTTTCACCCATGGGTGTATAACGTTTGTGTTCTGCACCTTCCATCTGATGTTCTACAGATTCTCCCCTGGGAGTCTCTGTTTTGCATCAGATAGAGTGTAATTGATGACTGATTCCGGGCCAGTTTTTTCAGTGCCTGGAGTCATGTTTTCTGGTGTTTTTACACTGTTTGTTTTCATTGGCAACAGCCTTTTTTGAGGGGGGCTGTTTGCCTTTGCTGTAGTTTATCTCACTATAAGATACATTTATATTATCCGAAAGCGTCTCATTAATTATTTAATATAAATTTAAAATTTTTGACCACACTTTGCCATCGGATCCATTGGGGCTCAACGTTACTTTTCAGCAACTTGGGCTTCGCTGAAAAAATATTTTTTCAAAATTATTTTGTTTTGCAATTGTTTTTTCATTTATTAATGGATCACGTTATTATGTATCTTTGTGTCAGGGGTTTTTGCGAGTAACTAGGACTTATTGTTCTTTCACAATGAAGGGACGTTGTTCAAATTGTAATAGGAAGAAATCTTCCTCTGACTTTCATGATCATTGTATTAATTGTAGTCAGTGTTCTCGCATTAATCCCTGTCCTATATGTGAACATTGGGATGAGAAACATTGGAAACGTGTGTCACGATATGTTGTTTCTGGAGAAAGAGCGATTCCGGCTCTTTCTCCGCAAGGTCACTCTACTCTCTCAGTTTCTATTTCAGAGGAACCAGAACAGGGTGATGTTTCCATGTTATCTTCTTCAAGTGTGCGTCCGTCGTCACAAATGAATTCAGAGCTAGCGGCAAAAGTGCTCATGGAGATTAGACAAATGTCGTCCGCTAGCTCGCCCGGTGTAGCGTCCATTCACCGAATGGTTCGGCAGCCGGGTTCGTCCGATGCGGTCCAAGAGGAAATTTTGGGTGATGCGAGCACTATAAACATAATAGATGCACACCCAGTGACGGCGGATAGGAAGCGAGAACGGAGGAAGCCTTTGAGTCCGGTTCCTAGCTCGTCCAGGTCCAGCCGGGCCGCGAGCGAGAGAGGCCCCTCTCTCGTACAACAACATCTGGGACCAGATGTTGTGGTACAAAATGTGTCTTTAGCGGAGCATACGTCCGTCGCTCGGGACGCTCCGTTGTATAAGCAGTCCGCAGAGACTGTTAAGGCTTCCTCTTCTCGTCAGCGCACACGACCGCACCTTGGCTGCGTGACCGCCGATATATTACCAGCTTCGCCGATGAAGGATTCTTCGGCGACCAGGTCACACCATCCGGCAGCCAGGGATTTGAGACCGATGGACTCTGGACGTTCGCATAGGAAAAGTATGCGGGAGCCATCTGATGCGGAGCTGCCCTCGGCGGAGCAGCGAAAGACTGCGCCTCCGCAGGTCTCGACGCCGGACATTCTTGTGCAGATAGCACAGCTTATCGCAGCAGCCGACAGAAACGGTGTCGGATCGAGAATTATCCGACGGCGCTGGGTCGGTACGCTCCGCCGAAGCATCGGGGGCGGACGACCGGGAACATCATGAGGTCCGACCGGATGGTGAAAGGGATACGGATGACTTGGAGCTATCCCTTTCGGAACAACATAAAGCTGCCGTGGACTTCATCCGGCACTTTCTCCCTCAAGTTGTTCCGTCGGACCAGACTGCTGCGCTTCCGGACAAGAGAATTATAGCGTCATTGGACTCTGAATTTTTTGAGCGGTTCAGGGACATCGCTCCAGAGTTTCCGTCGCAGTCCAATAATGTTGCAAGAACATTTGAATTATTGAACGACGCTATATTTAAACTTGCTTCCAGGACGGGGAAAGCAGGTTTCTTGTCCGCTAATACTCTCAACCTGCCTTTCATTAATGCAAGGAATAAATTCGATACGGCAGGACAGGGTATTCCGAGAGTTCCTCTGCGTATGGACGACGAGGCGGAAGACTTTGAGCTATCATTACCGTCGTCAGCTTCTATTCCAACCGCGGTGTTGGAAACAGCTATTGCGTCTAACAGAGCCAATTTAGATGCCTTATCTTACGCAGATCACCTTACTAAGGCGTTATCACTGCGCCTTCAGGGGAAAGAGTTTCAGGATATACAATCCTCTTTAAGACTTCTTTCAAGGGCAGTATCTTATTCCACGTGTAACTCCGCCCTTTCAGTGGCAAATCTGAGTTGGTTAGACGTGACGCAGCCCTAGCTACATCCACACTAGTGGATTCTAAGGTGAAGAACTCTCTTAGAGTCGCTTCGGTCTCAGGAGAACTTCTCTTTGACGGCAAGCTTTCCGCTATTTATGATAAAATTAAAAAGAAAGCTAATGATTCTCTGTTGTTCAGATCTGCTCCTAAGAAGTCGGATACAGCAGACACGAATAAGACAGGCACTTCTGGGTCTAATGCGCCCAAGAGAGGTTCCTATAGAGGTTCCGGTGCGTCCTCTTGGTCTTGTTCGAGAGACCATCAGGATAGCGACTCTCGTTCGGGACGTCCTTCAGGCCGGGACAATCGGTCGACGAGGCGAGGTGCGGGTCGTGGAAGACGTAGTTTCTCCTACCGCAGGCCTCGCAGGTCCAGGAGGTGATGGCTTAAACCTCTATCGCGTTCCGGTTGGCGGAAGGTTGTCGAGCTTTTCACAAGAGTGGGCGTCGATTACGGACGACCCTTGGGTGAGAGGAGTGACTTCGGAAGGTCTAAAGATATCCTTCAAACGAAAGCCTCCATTAACTCGAAGTCCAAAGTGGACTCATCTTCCGTCAAATCCACAGAAAAGAGACGCTCTGTTATCAGAGGTGCAGTCTCTTTTAATGAAGAACGCGGTAGAGGTCGTAGAAAACCAGGAATCTCTGGGATTCTACAGCCATCTGTTTCTGGTTCCGAAACCAGACGGCTCGTTCCGTCCAGTCATAGATTTGAGCTGGATAAACAAGCTGATCGTCGCTCCGAAGTTTTATATGGAGACGATTCGATCGGTCAGAGCGAGTATTCTGGTGAACGATTATGCAACGAGCATAGATCTCAAGGATGCGTACTTTCACGTCATGGTGCATCCGACATTCCGAAAGTATCTACGCTTCGCAGTCCTAGGAGTGGTGTATCAATTCCGGGCGATGTGCTTCGGATTGAATCTAGCACCCTGGGCTTTCACTCGGGTAATGAACTCGGTAATGATCTACTTCCGAGCTCATTCGTCTGCGGTAACGTCGGCCTACCTGGACGACATTCTTCAGAGGTACGGCAACGAGTTAACGCTTCAGAACGATGTTCAGAATCTTCTTCTATTGCTCCGACGTCTCGGTTTTATAGTAAACGAGGAGAAGTCGGATCTGGTGCCGTCCAAGTCATTCACTCATCTGGGAATGAGCTTCGAGACGCACAACAATCTCGTTCGTCTGCCGTTAACCAGAGCGAAATTAGTCAGTTGTTACGCTCGCTATTGTCTGCACGCAGACAAAGTCACGGCGAGAGAATTTATGAGACTGATAGGTCTGTGCGGAGCCACCGCGGATCTCATTCCGATGGGGCGGTTACGCACACGTCCTCTTCAAATTTTCCTGACTCAGAATTGGAGTGTGAAAATTCATTCGCTCGATGTAGACGTTCTCTTGTCAGATCAAGTGAAACAAGAGATTCAGACTTGGGCAAACATTCAGTGGTTAACTCAAGGAGTTCCGCTGCAGTTGCCGGATCCGAGTTTTACCGTTATGACGGATGCCAGTCAAACAGGTTGGGGTGCATCATTAATCCCAACGGATTCGAGATGCCAGGGTCTTTGGGATCCGCAATTCCTGTGCAAGCACATAAACATCAAGGAAATGATGTCAATTTGGCTTGCGTTACGTCACTGGATGGACATTATTCACGATGCTCATGTCCAAATCCTATCCGACAATACGACAGTAGTGGCGTATATACGGAATCAGGGAGGCACTCATTCAGTTCCGTTGTTCAATCTAACGGAAAGAATCCTTCTGTTTGCATAAGAACATCACGTTCTTCTTTTGGTTCGTCACATACCGGGTCGTCTGAATGTGCTAGTCTTAGTCCCTTTCACGAAAGGGTCGCTTGTTGCCGTCAGAGTGGACTCTCAACAAACAAGTATTCAATCAGATTTGCTGCCAATGGGAACGGCCAATGATAGACTTATTTGCGACACATCTCAACAATCAGTTGCAGACGTAGGTGTCTCCGTGTCCGGATCCAAGAGCATTTGCAGTAGACGCTCTATCGATCCCTTGGGACGGAATGATAGGATATGCGTATCCTCCAGCGCCGTTAATTCAACAAGTATTGCTAAAGATAAAACAATCTCAATGCAAGATTCTGTTGGTAGCATCTCTGTCGCCACAGAGACCGTGGATAAATCTACTCAGGTGTCTGTTGTGGGACCTACCGCGGAAGCTTCCTCCACGGGAGGATCTTCTTTCGCAGGGGAAATCGCACCAACTCCATCACAACCCGCAAGGTCTCAACCTTCACGTTTTTCTGTTGTGCGGTCCTTCTTGCATGGCAAGCACTTTACAGGACGAGCAGTGGACGCGATTTCTAACTGTAGGAGGACCTCCTCTTCGCTAAACTATGCGGCTAAGTGGAAGGTTTTTCGTCGTTGGTGTAGGGATCATTCTGTAGATATATTCGATCCCTCTATACCAGACATTGCAAACTTTCTAGTATACTTGTTTGACGAAATCAAATGGCAGCCTGTTACTATAAAGGGTTATAGATCTATGTTATCTGATACCTATGCACATCATGATAGTTTACAAATTGGATCTAATGTCTCTTTATCGAAGTTGGTTAGAAACTTTTCGATAAATAGACCCAGAACTCTTAGATTAATTCCTAAGTGGAATTTAGCTTGGGTTCTCCTTAAATTGAAGGAAAAGCCATTTGAACCTCTTGGGACAGTAGATTTCAAATTCTTATCTTATAAGACAGCTTTTCTCTTAGCTTTCTCTTCTGCTAGAAGAGTCAGTGAGCTTCATGCACTATCGGTGGATGATTCTCATTATCGTAGTGTTGGGAACACTATCACCTTCACTACTAATGTGGGTTTTTTAGCTAAGAATCAGGCTGGCTCCTAATAAATATCCGGAACCTATTGTTATTAAGGCTCTTCCGTCTTCAGACGGGCGTAGGCCTTTACTCTGTCCTGTTAGAGCACTACGTATCTATAAACAGAGATCTCAGTTTATCAGAAAGGGACGGAAACGTTTCTTTCTGTCTTTGATGCCTAATCGAAAGGACATTTCAGTCCATTCTATTGCTAGATGGATTCAGTTAACTATCCGTACTGCTTATGAAGATTTATCTTCTTCTCAGCAGTCTGTGCTTAAGATTTCTGCTCATGAAGTAAGAGCTCTTTCTACTTCCTGGGCTTATGCTAATAGTGTTGCTATTACAGATTTAATGAAGGCTGCTTATTGGTCTCAGCCATCCACATTTACGAATTTTTATCTCAGAAATATTGAGTCCATTTCTGGAGACCTGCATTGTTTAGGTCTGTTATCTGTTGCTCAGAATGTCGTCCACTAAACAGTTGCAACTATAGTTATGCAGGCTTTCTGTTCCGGCAGTGACTCCGTCCGGCTGCCCTCTTCGCTCTGGGCTATTTGACCCAGGGCAAGGGGAAGGGGGGGGGGGGGGGGGGGGGGGGGGCGGGTGTTCCCTTAGGTCACCTGCTTTATAGTGAAAAGCAAGGGAATGCCTCCTCCAAGTCAGTATTTCTGAGTCGCTTCCGGGATGGTTTTAAAGTGTAATATTAATGTTTAAATTCATTCATGTCTTATTTTTTAAGTGTAGCTTGGTGTGAAGCATTTGTATATGTCAAGTGTCAAACGGGCTTTAATATACAATACTCGGACACTTTTAAATGACTATAAAGAGTCTCAATTCTCTGGACTACTTTATTTATTGGCTTGCTTTAAAAATAATTAGTATAAGGGTTATACTGGATGTTAATAGAGAACATGAATGTTATTGTGCTCAATTATTAAGGGTAGTGTATCTTTCTAATTTAATATTAAATAAGAAAGATACATGTAAAGCCTAATACTCCTTTTCTCCTTAAGGGGTTACCTCTTTACTATATAGTTGAGCTTATTGGATTTTCCTCTATGTCCTAGGCCCTCCAGCCTGTTTACTATTCAGCTAAGTCTGAGTCCTTGGTACAGTATAAAAATGTTAAAAAATTTATAGTAATTTATATATTTTTTATACTTACCAATGACCCAGACGGGGATGGCCCTCCCTGGAGTTGGGAACTCTTGCCTCCCCGCTGAGTACATAGCGCTGACCAGGCACTGCCAGTAAGAATGATAATTGGCGCAAATTTCGGGACGTCTGCGTCACTGCGCATGCGCAGTAGAGGCGTAGTATGGAGGTCCTTTAGGACATGATTTCTTTTTGTTTTGGATGCAAATTTTGGGGATTGGGGGGCAAAATTTGTGTTTGGCCCTGGTTTTGTTAGAGTTAGCACCAGCTAAGTCTGGGTCATTGGTAAGTATAAAAAATATATAAATTACTATAAATTTTTTAACTTTCTTTTCATTTCCATAAAAAACTTGCTGTTAGCACTTTATTGCACTTGTGCATCAACATTCTTCTTTGACATGGCCTATAGGCCACATTTATCATAGGATTGTTTTTGAACTTGGTGTGCTCATAAGGCGAGACCTTTAGATAAAAGCTATTGATTTGCATTCAGTTCTGTGAAAAAAGTTGCCATTTACAATAACCTCTGAACTTACTGCATTTGTGTATCAACATTCTTCCTTTAGCCAGTCTTACAGTTTACATTTAGAAATGCATGGATTACTCTGATGTTGTGCACACACAATGCTGTTATGTTGAAATTTCGCCAAATAACATTGGTACCAATGATCTTCAATTTTGCCATTTCACTTATAACTTACCAAGTTCAAGTTTGTCAAGTTGAGCTACAGTGTCATTGACACTTTCATTGTTCATTTTAAGCACCGAGTTGTAGCCCTTTACAGTGGGACATCTTGCCTATTCCAATATTTTGTATATGAACTCCAGCATTGATCGTCCTTGTTTTTGTATAATTTTTACAACCCAACTTTCACCCAGTCATATATCTTCTTTTGAGTGAAGCAAGGCATCATTCATTCAAGGGACGATATGTGAACACATGAAATTGTTGTTAGTAGGTCTCAAGTGCTGTCACATATTAAGTCTTCACATGTGATGAAATATTTGCTGACAAGAGCAACACTGCAGTTGACTGCCGAAGTGTGGGTATTGTGTACAGGCCTCACTTTTCATTTGTTGAAGTGGTCTTTTGTTTTGTAAAATAGTAATGTGAAATTACCATGCAAGCTTTAAACCAAGGTCATAACTACAAGGTCATCGTCACAAACTTGTTCTTCTGTCCATGCATTCTAACTTTGTCTGGTCCATAAAAAAATATTTTGTTGACCAATCTTGTTCATACTTGCTCCACTTGATTTAATGCATATTGCAGTTGAAGTTTTGACATACCAGTCTTTTTACTGTTCAGAAGTGTTAAAAATGTTTATTTAAAAAAAAAAAAAACTCAATCTCTGTCATGAAATATATTTGTAGAAAAATCAGAAGTCATAAGGTCATCAAGCACTCTGCCAATTCCTCACCCTAACAGTCAGCCTCCAACACCTACAAGATTTGGTGTGGTTTCTGTGTCTCCAGATTTAGAAGAACGAGGGGATCTGATAGAGTTTTACAACAAAGTGAGTTTATGAAAAGTAGACAGATACCAATAAAATTGATAGGTGGATACCAATAAAATTTATATATTATGTATATATTCTACATCAAGTATTTGTCAAGTTAACAGCAGGATTTCTTCAATTCCCATCATGGAAATTACCTTCTTAAATAGATATAGAGGATATCTACAGTTTTTCATTATACAGAATTATATTACAATATAACCAGGGATATGATTTATGACTTGTTGGTTCAATAAAACAAGCTCATTTATTATTTCATCATGCTCTGCAACATGTGAAGTTATGACTTTCAGTGTAAAATAAATTTTTTGAATTTTGACAAGGGAGGCAACTATTTTGTTATTCATATTCCGCTATGTAAATTTTATCTGGTCTTCATATTATGATTTTTAGCTCAACTTTGGCGAAGCCAAATTTGAGCTTATGCCATGGCCCGTCGTCCGTCTGTCTGTCAACAATTGGATACGGCTCAGGCTAGAGGCCGTATTTATGAACCGATCTTTACGAAACTTCTTGGGTACCTTTGTTATGACTGTGGGACGAGAACAAGTGTTTTTGGGTGCGGTCCGAAATTCAAGATGGCTGCCAGCCGCCATTTTGTACCGACGATGCAGATATCTGTTTTTTGTACAGAATTTCCATATGAAAGCTCTGATTTGAATAATTTTTTGTATGAATGTTTAGTACCATGGGATACATCACATATAATACAGGTTTTTTTCTCGTGCGTAAATTAAGCAATTTAGACTAACTTTGATGTTTTTTGGTGTTACTTTCAGCACTGTAAGTGCAAATGCCAATACGGCTCGGGCTAGAGGCCGTATTTATGAACTGATCTTTACGAAACTCCTTGGGTACCTTTGTTATCACCGTGGGACGAGAACGAGTGTTTTGGGGTCCGGTCCGAAATTCAAGATGGCCGATGGCAGCCATTTTGTACAAAATTAGGTGCAATCAGATTTTTGCACAGAACTTCCATATGAAAGCGCTGATTTGAATAATTTTTTGTGTGAATGTTTAGTACCATGGGATGGATACATCACATATAATACGGGTTTTTTTCTCGTGCAGAAATTATGCAAATTAGATGAACTTTGATTTTTTTCAGTGCTACTTATACACTGTAAGTGCACATGTCAATACGGCTCGGGCTAGAGGCTGTATTTATGAACCGATCTTCACAAAACTTCTTGGGTACCTTTGTTATCACCTTGGAACGAGAACGAGTGTTTCTGGGTGCGGTTCAAAATTCAAGATGGCTGCCAGTGGCCATTTTGTACCGAAATTAGGTCTAATCAGTTTTTTGTACACAACTTCTATACGGCTCAGGCTAGAGGCAGTATTTATGAACCGATCTTTACAAAACTTCTTGGGTACCTTTGTTATCACCGTGGGATGAGAACGAGTGTTTTTGGGTGTGGTCCGAAATTCAAGATGGCCACCAGCAGCCATTTTGTACCAAAATTAGTGCAATCAGTCTTTTGTACAGAACTTCTGTATGAAAGTTCTGATTTGAATAAATTTTTGTATGAATGTTTAGTAACATGGAATACATCACATATCTTTTTTTTTTTTTCTCGTGCAGAAATTATGCAAATTAGATGAACTTCGATTTGTTCAGTGCTACTTACACAATGTAAGCGCACATGTCAATACGGCTCAGGGTAGAGGCTGTATTTATGAACCGATCTTCACAAAACTTCTTGGGTACCTTTGCTATCACCTTGGGACGAGAATGAGTGTTTCTGGGTGCGGTCTAAAATTCAAGATGGCTGCCAGTGGCCATTTTGTACAGAAATTAGGTCCAATCAGTTTTTTGTCACAAGTTCTATACAGCTCGTATTTATGAACTGATCTTCACAAAACTTCTTGGGTACCTTTGTTTTCACCTTGGGAACCTTTGTTTTCACCTTGGGACAGGAACGAGTGTGTTTTGGGGTGCCTTTGTTATCACTGTGCTATGAGAACAAATATTTTGGGGTTCAGTCAGACCCACTCTGGGACTCAAGATTTCTTTTCTAGTTTAGCATCTGACTGTCACCCACCTTTACAATACTTTACCTATACATTTGTTACAGGCAACGGTCAGTATTTATGTACAGACCGTTACAATACTTTATATGTACCTTTGTTATCAGGTCATTACCTAGATGTTTGTCATTGCTGTGTCACATACTATACATGTACATGTCTTTGTCTTGACAAGTTGAGCTACAGTGTCATTGACACTTTCATTACTAAGTGCAATTTAAGAAAAAAAAATTGAAAAATCTTCTTCTCCAGAACCAATGAGCAGGATCTTTTGATATTTGGTATACAGCATCTTGGTATGGGTCTGATTCAAGTTTGTTCAAATTGAGTCCCTCGATCAATATTGGGGCTCACTAAAGGGGTGTGAATTTTTACTTAGTGCAATTTAAGAAAATTTCTTTAAAAATCTTCTTTTCCGGAACCGATGGGCAGAATCTTTTGATATTTGGTATACATCATCTTGGTATGGGTCTGATTCAAGTTTGTTCAAATTGAATCCCCCGTTCAATATTGGGGATCACTCTGGGGGTGTGAATTTTTACTTAGTGCAATTTAAGAAAAAATCTTTAACAATCTTCTTCACCAGAACCAGTGGGCAGAATCTTTAGATATTTTGTATGCAGCATCTTGGTATGAGTTGGATTCACATTTCTTCAAATTGAGTCTTTTGATCAATATTGGGGCTCACTATGGGGGCGTGAATGTTTACTTAGTGCAGTTCAAGGAAGATTCTTTAAAAATCTTCTTCAGAACCATCATGCAGAATCTTTTGATATTTGATCAGCAGCATTGTCCCATTCAGTCCTGTTGATGTTTTAGCTCCACAGAGAGTATAGATTTACTCTGTAGAACCTTAAGAATAACTTTTGATAAAATTTGTGTCTTAACAGTATGGAACATTTGGTGAGCGCCTAAGGCCCCCCTGGGGCCTCTTATTTTTTAGATCCACTGGTCAGAATTTTTGGATATTTGGTATAAGCTTTTCTTAGGAGGAGCAGATGCAACTTGTTGAAATCAATTCTCTGGGTTGATATTTAGGCTACCATGTCAGGTGAGCGCCCTCAGGCCCCCTGGGACCTCTTGTTTTTGTGATGCATTCTTGTTGTCTAGAGGAAGCTTCCTTTTGATTTTGGGAATACATCCGACACTTGCCTTCCCTTTTATGGCACTGCTCGGGGGCATATGCTACGTTTTGCATTGCTCTTGTTGATAGCTGTCTGAGCTCGACTTCTATACCCTTCTATTGTGCATAAAAAAATCATTGTACCTAATCCTCTTTTGTCCAGATTGATAATACAGTGGACCTCACTAAGTTGGATATTTCTCCACAGATAACTCTGTTTAATTGAATATTACTTCCAAACACCACAAACTATCATAATTTCAGTACAAATTTCACCTGTTAATTGCATATAGGTTACAGAGCAAACTCCCTTTTAATTGAAACTCTTGTAATATGTCGAACAATTCTAAATTTCCCTTGTTTGTAGATCTTTGAACTTAGTTTAGTCAGACATCGATATATTCCTTTGGCATGCCATAAAGGGCACATTTATCATCAGATCGGTTTGAAACTTTGTATGCTTGTTTGGGGTTACCTCTAGATGGGAGCTATCGATTTTCGTCAAAAAATGTTGCCACTGGCAATGACCTTCGATGAACTTAGTAAAAACTTAGTGCAGTTAAGCATCAATATTTCCCTTTGACGCACCCTGCAGGGCACATTTATGATTGGATCGCTTGCAAACTCAGTGTGCTTGTGTGGGATGACATCTATATGGGAGCTGTCGATTTTCTTTCATTTCTGTCAAAAAATGTTGCCACTGACCTTTGAACTTAGTTTAGTCAGACCTCAATATTTCCCTTCAACACACCCTTTAGGTCACATTTATGATCGGATCACTTTGAAACTTGGTATGTGTGTTCGGGGTGACCTCTATATGTGAGCTATTGCTCTTTTTTCATTTCCATAAATTATTGTCGTTATCACCAACCTTTGAACTTACTGCATTTGTGCATCAACTTATCCCTTTTGCACTCTCTGCAGGGTATATTTATGAATTTCCATAAAAAAAACATTGCCACAAGCAATGACCTTCTACTTAGTGCATTTGTGCATAAACATCTTCCTTTGGCATGCCTCCGAGGGCACATTCATTATCAGGTTGTTTTGAAACTTTGTAAGCTTATGCAGGGTGACAAAGATAGCTGTTGATTTTCTTTTCATTTCCATCAAAAACTGTTGCTGTTAGCAACAATCTTTGAATTTATTGCATTTGTGCATCAACATTCTTTGACATGGCCTGCAGGTCATATTTATCATAGGATTGTTTTTGAACTTGGTGTGCTCATTAAGCAAGTCCTTCAGATGAGAGCTTTTGATTAGCATTCATTTCTGAGAAAAAAAGTTGCCATTTACAATAACCTCTGAACATACTGCATTTGTGTATCAACATTCTTCCTTTAGCCAGTCTTACAGTTTACATTTAAAAATGCATGGATTACTCTTGACGTTGTGCACCCACAATGCTGTTACGTTGAAATTTCATCAAATAACATTGGTACCAATGATCTTCAATTTTGCCATTTCATTTTGTCAAGTTGAGCTACAGTGTCATTGACACTTTCATATTCAGGCTTGCTCGGGAAGTAGGGCAGTTCTGCTTTACTGGTAAAATAGTACCAGGAATCAATCTCTGGGGCGGAAGTCCACTAATGTGGGCTGCATAGGTTTAGACGATTGTCTAAACTTGACTTCATACCTATTTTTGTGGTCATGATATAGCTAAAGATGTTGAAAGTTCCAATTCTCTTTCCTAGTTGCAATCTTTTCTCAACCCCAAGTTGAGGAATCCTCTCATTTTGAAACTTTGTAAGAAGTTAAATACTCTCATGTCTGACCAATACGATACCTTGTTTTGCTGGTTACCTTGACATGATGGTATCTCTGGTAACACTAGGGCAGACAGTGCTGCAAAATGGGCTTTAAACAAGCCTATCTCAGATTTTAAAATTCGTTCCAGCGATTTTAAGCCACATCGGTAATTACATCAAATCTGTGACAAGTCGAGTGGAATGGGGCAATAAATAACAAGCTCAATCACTTCCGGCCAAATGTCAGTGATAAATGGCATCTAGTAACCTTTGTAGAAAAGACCCTGTAATATTGACACAATGTTGTATTGTCATACACTACTTACACATCCCTTCTGTTTTTTAGAGGGTAAAATGCAACCAAAATGTGTTCCCTTTCAATGGCCTTTGACAGTCCAGCATATTTTATTAGATTGTACTGTCTTTAATAATTATTATGTACCGTCGAGAACTATTTTACAACATCAGTTATCAACAGATTTTCACGTTTCACAAAGAAATCAACCTTCTTACCAAGTTTTGGTTGTTTTTATTCTTTTTACTGCATCTCATGTACCAAAAGTGTTTTGTTATCTGGTTGATTTACACAGTACTCATTCACATTTTGGTGTCATTATTCACTACTGTCTTCGCAATTTATTTCACTTTCTGATTAAATCTTTTTATCGTACATAATGCGTGCTACGACATAGTCTCCACTGCTGATGTGGTGATAAGCATCAATAAATAAATGGTCAGTCATTGAAAGTAACCGTAAGCACCATTAAATAAATCTGTAGAACACAGGAAAATGAACTGTTAATTGAATATTCCCGTCATTCACTGGCAAAGTGGCTGTTCACTTGACAGGGTTTCACTAGATGCAGCTCAAGTTCAGTTTGGATGTTTTGCTCAGATTGTTCTACAGTTACAACCATTAATAACATGAAACAATCATAATTTTGAATTTTCATTTGATAACCAGTGTGCATCAATAAAACTGTTAACTTTTAATGTGTTATTCACAAAGATAAAGTATGTTCAGTCATGTGTTGTCTCTTAGTAATGACCCGGATTGGGTGAACAAAAAATGATACTTTTGTTGTTTCAGTTTGCATTTATATTAATTTATGAAACATTTCCCTTTTATTGCTAGGAGTAAGCTGGCCTTTGGAATTTCCACGACTTTCTCTGTCACCTTTGTTTATTTTTGCAGGTCTATATAAGGAAACTTAAAAACTTTGTGATGAAGTTTTCACAGAATTCTAATGGAGTAAGTTAATATTATGCTGATGGCAGTTCTTTCAATAACTTGGAAGATTCTGTTATTAATTATTTTTATCTCAAGTGTAAACAAAATTTTGCATATTTGACAACCTTGGACTATTTTTTTGTCACCTTACATAACAGCTTGTTTGGGGTGACCTCTGGATGGGAACTATCGATTTTCTTCCATTTTCGTCAAAAAATGTTGCTGTTGGCAACAACCTTTCATGCACTTAGTGCAGTTATGCATCAGTATTTCCATTTGGCACACCCTGCAGGGCACATTTATGATCGGATCGCTTTGAAACTTGGTATGCTTGTTTGAGGTGACCTCTAGATGGGAGTTATCGATTTTCTTCCATTCCCGTAAAAAAAAAAAATGCTCTTGAAGGGGCATTGCATTTTTAGCTCACCGAAGGGAGCTCAACTTATCACTTGCCGTCCGTCGTCGTCCGTTGTCGTGAACATTTTTCAAACGACTTCTCCTCTGAAACCACTGGTCCGATTTTCACGAAACTTCATGTGCATGTTCATTACTATATGGCAATTCAGGTTTGTTCAAATGAAATGGCCATGTCCCTTGGGGGCTCTGTTTGGGGCATAACTCTGATAGCACCATATGAATTATAGAAAAATTATTAAAAAATCTTCTCCAGAACCAGTGGGCGGAATCTTTTGATACTTGGTATGCAGCATCTTGGTATGGGTCTGATTCAAGTTTGTTCAAATCGGCCCCTTGGATTCATATTTGGGCTCACTATAGATGCCCAAATTCGAACTTAGTGCATTTCAGGCAAATTTCTTAAAAAATCTTCTTCTCCAGATCCAGCAGGCAGAATCTTCTGATATTTGGTATGCAACATTGAGGGGTGGATCTGATGCAATTTTGTTCAAATCGATCCCCTGGATTCATATTTGGGCTGACTATAGAAGCTCGAATTCGAACTTAGTGCATTTCAAGCAAATTTCTTCAAAAATCTTCTTCTCCAGATCCATTAGGCAGAATCTTTTGATATTTGGTATGCAACATTGTGGGGTGGATCTGATTCAAGTTTGTTCAAATTGCCCCCCTGGATTTATATTTGGGCTCAGTATAGAAGCCCCAATTCAAACTTGTTGCATTTCAGGCAAATTTCTTAAAAAATCTTCTTCTCTGATCCAGCAGGCAGAATCTTTTGATATTTGGTATGCAACATTGTGGGGTGGATCTGATTCAACTTTGTTCAAATCGGCCCCCTGGGTTCATATTTGGGCTCAGTATAGGAGCCCAATTTGAACTTGGTGCATTTCATGCAGATTTCTTTAAAAATTTTCTCAAGATCCAGCAGGCAGAATCTTTTGATATTGGGTATGCAGCATGCTTAGGGGGATGAGATTGAAGTTTGTTCAAGCCAAGTCCCTGGGTTCATATTTGGGCTCACTGTGGTAGCCCGAATTATAACTTAGTTCAAAATGAGGAATTTTCTTTAAAAATCATCTTCTTCAGATCCAGCAGTCGGAATGTTTTTGATATTTGGCATACAGCATCCTTAGGGGGGTGAGATTCAAGTTTGTTCAAACCATGTCCCTAGGTGAATATTTGGGCTCACTGTGGTACCCCGAATTATAACATAGTTCAAAATGAGGAATTTTCTTTAAAAATCATCTTCTTCAGATCCAGCAGACGGAATGTTTTGATATTTGGTATGCAGCATTCGTAGGGGAGTGAGATTCAAGTTTGTTCAAGCCATGTCCCTAGGTGCATATTTGGGCTCACTGTGGGAGCTTGAATTGTAACTTAGTTCTAAATGAGGAATTTTCTTTAAAAATCTTCTTTTTCAGATCCTGCAGTCGGAATGTTTTGATATGTGGTGTGTAGCATCCTTGGGGGGTGGGGGGGGGGGGGGGGTGTTCAAGTTTGTTAAACCCAAGACTTTGGGTCCATATTTGGGCTCCCTGTGGACCAAAAAAAAAATTTTCCGATGCTTGCAAATTTTTTCCTCAGACACTTTTGGGCAAAATTGTATACCATAATCAGTGAAGTATCATTCAAGAACCAATAAAAAGACACTCAAGTTATCAGGGGGTACCTACCCTGGGTTATATACGATTATAAAACTGTTATTGCGGCTGAGCTATGATTCTGCTTATAGTGATACAATGTATGACATATTGAATAATGCAAGTTAAAATGCATCACTAATTGCAATTATCAAACACTGCACTCTAAGGATAAGTTATCTTGAGAGTGTTCCGTTTGATTAAATTTCTAATATGTTCACCCTGGTGAGATCGGCTGGCTTAGATGAGGAGCAAAGACAGTTATTATGTGAAGTCAGGAACAGTTACAGATTTCAGCTGCAGGAACAATTCTGTACAACGATGTATCCAGACTTATTACGAAAACACCAATGACTCATATTGCCATTGTAGGAAGTATGTAACACAAAAACTACTAAACATTGAACCTGATTGAACTGCTAATTTATTTCACTTTGGTCTGATAAAACGGATGTTCTTTCAAGACCTGTCCTACTGTACAAGGTCAATCACTCAATACTGTATGATAAAATTGGTTATGGTGGGAAGGATGATGCAGAAGCATGTATTTAGTGGGAGTGGGTGGTTCAGATAACCCCAGAAAAAAATTGTAAAACTGGAAAAAAATTACATGTGGTGGGTGGGTGGTTTCTCCGACCGGTCAAAAACAGAAAATCGGCATCAGTGTCTGCAAATTTTTAGCTTAACTTGACATAGTCAAGGTAAGCTATTGCCATCACGCGTGTGGAAGTCTGTTAGTCTGTGAGGTCTGTTCACATTTTCTTTTAGCACGGGCTACACCCCGCAGTTCTTGTCTGATTGTCACGAAATTTCACATGCAGGTTTGGGGTCATGTCTAGATGAGAACGTCCGCTTTTGGTCGCGATCGGGCAACTGGTTTGGCTGCCCGAGCCCAAAACCCGAAAACCATTAGCACAGTCTACAGGTCGTATTTATGAAGGGATTTCATTGTAACTTGGTAGGATGCCTCTGTATAATGCCTAGATGAGAACGTCCCCTTTTGGGCATGATCTATCAACCGTTATGGCAGCCCAAGCCCGAAACCCAAAAACTTTTCGCACAGTCTGCAGGACATGTTTAATGTGGAGGGATTTCATTGTAACTTGGTAGGATGACTCCTTATGATGTCTAGATGAGAATTTCCCCATTTGGGCATGATCTGCCAACCGTGACGACTGCCCGCGCCCAAAACCCGAAAACCTTTAGCACAGTCTACAGGTCATATTTATTGAGGAATTTCATTGTAACTTGGTGGGTTGACTTCATACAATGTCTAGATGAGAAAGTCCCCTTTTGGACGTGATTGGGCAACTGTGATGGCTACAGGGGCCCAAAGCCCAAAAACCTTTAGCACAATCTAGAGGTCATATTTATGAAGGGATTTCATTGTAACTTGGTAGGGTGGCTCCAAATAATGTCTAGATGAGAATGTCCCATTTTGATCGCGATCATGCAGCCTTGATGGGTGCCCGAGCCCAAAAACCTTTAGCATAGGCAAAAGGTCATATTTATGAAAGGATTTCATTGTAACCTGTTAGGTTGACTCCATATAATGCCTAGATGATGACATCCCCTTTTCGTCGTGATTGGTCAGTTGTGATGGCTACAAGTGCCCGAAAACCGTGAGTACAGTCTACAGGTCATATCCATGAAGGGATTTCATTGTAACTTCATAGGATCACTCCAGATGAGATTGTCCCCTTTGGTTGTGATCATTCAGCCATGATGGCTGCCCGAGCCTGAAGCCCGAAAACCTTAATCACAGTCTACAGGTCATATTTATGAAGGGATTTCATTATAACTTGGTAGGTTGACTTCATATAATGTCTAGATGAGAACGTCCCCTTTTGGACATGATTGGGCAACTTTGATGGCTAAAGGTTCCCGAAGCCCGAAAACCTTTAGCACAGTCTACAGGTCATATTTATGAAGGGATTTCATTGTAACTTGGTAGGATGACTCCAAATAATGTCTAGATGAGAACATTCCATTTTGGTTGTGATCATTCAGCCTTGGTGGGTCCTCGAGCCCAAAAACCTTTAGCATAGGCAAAAGGTTATATTTATAGAAGGATTTTGTTGTAACCTGTTCGGTTGACTCCATATAATGCCTAGATGATGACATCCCCTTTTGGTCGTGATTGGTCAGCTGTGATGGCTACTGGTGCCCGAAGCCCAAAAACCTTGAGCACAGTCTACAGGTCATATTTATGAAGGGATTTCATTGTAACTTCGCAGGATCACTCCAGATGATGCCCAGATGAGATTGTCCCCTTTTGTTGCGATCATTCAACCATGTTGGCTGCCCAAGCCTGAAGCCTGAAAACCTTTAGCACAGTCTACAGGTCATATTTATGAAGGGATTTCATTGTAACTTGGTAGGTTGACTTCATATAATGTCTAGATGAGAACGTCCCCTTTTGGACACGATTGGGCAACTGTGACGGCTTCAGGGGCCCAAAGCCCAAAAACCTTTAGAACAGTCTACAGGTCATAATTATGAAGGGATTTCATTGTAGCTTGGTAGGATGACTCCAAATGATGAGAACATCCCCTTTTGGTCACGATCATTCCGCCTTGATGGCTGCCCGAGCCCAAAAACCTTTAGCATGTCTGTAGGTCGTATTTATGGAAGGATTTCATTGTAACTTGTTAGGTTGACTCCATATAATGCCTAGATGATGACATCCCCTTTTGGTCTTGGTTGGTCAACTGTGATGGCTACAGGTGCCTGAAGCCCGAGAATCTTGAGCACAGTCTACAGGTCATTTATGAAGGGATTTCATTGTAACTTCATAGGATCACTCCAGATGATGTCCAGATGAGAATGTCCCCTTTTGGTTGCGATCATTCAACCATGATGGCTGCCCAAGCCTAAAGCCCGAAAACCTTTAGCACAGTCTTCAGATCATATTTATGAAGGGATTTCATTGTAACTTGGTAGGTTGACTTCATGTAATGTCTAGATGAGAACAGTCCCTTTTGGACACCATTAGGCAACTGTGTTGGCTACAGGGGCCCAAAGCCCAAAAATCTTGAGCACAGTCTACAGGTGATATTTATGAAGGGATTTCATTGTACCTTGGTAGGATGACGGCTTCAGGGGCCCGAAGCCCAAAAACCTTGAGCACAGTCTACAGGTCATATTTATGAAGGGATTTAATTGTAACTTTGTAGGATCACTCCAGATGATGCCCAGATGAGAATGTCCCCTTTTGGTTGCGATCATTCAACCATGATGGCTGCCAGAGCCCAAAGCCCTTTAGCACAGTCTACAGGTCATATTTATTAAGGGATTTCATTGTAACATGATAGGTTGACTTCATATAATGTCTTGATGAGAACGTCCCCTTTGGACGCAATTGGGAAACTGACGGCTACAGGGGCCCGAAAACCTTTAGCACAGTCTACAGGCCATATTTATGAAGGGATTTTAATGTAACTTGATAGGATGACTCGTTTTGGAATAATTTCACTGTAACTTGGTAACTTTTGTTGATATACGTTAACTGTGAGGGCCACATACATTAACTGTGAGGTCATATTAACCTCCCCTCAGCTCTTGGGTACAGTGTACACCTCATATTATTTTTATCATAAACATAGCATACAGGGAACAGAAATGAACATATTCCAAATTATCACAATTCTTGTCTTATTTCATAATTCTTTCATAAACATTGAACATTATCCTTTTCATCAAACACAACACACAAGTTAAGCTACAGTGTCATTGACACTTTCATTTTCTAACCCACCCCCCTGGCAATATGGGGAATAATCTTTAAAAATCTTCTTCAGAACCACCAGTCGGAATCTTTTAATGTTTGGTATACATCATTGTTACGAGAGTCAGATTCAAGATTGTTCAAATCAAGTCCCTCAGTTAATATTTGAGCTTCCTACGGAAGCCCCAATTTTAAATTGGTTCCTTATGGGGGATAATTTTTCAAAAGCTTCTTCAGATCCACCAATCGGAATGCTTTCATATTTGGTATACAACATCTCTAGGGGTGGGGGGCAGATTCAAGTTTGTTCAAATCGGGTCCCTAGGTTAATATTTGGGCTCGCTAAGCCCAAATTCTAACTTAATGCAATACAAGGAAATTTCTTTAAAAATTTTCTTCTTCAGATCCACCAGTCAGAATGCTTTGATATTTGGTATACATCTCTGGAGGGAGGGGGGGGGATTCAAGTTTGTTCAAATCAAGTGCCTGGGTTAATATGTGGGCTACCTATTGAAATCCGAATTTTAACGCAATATGAGAGAATTTCTTCAAAAATCTTCGGATTTACTAGTCAGAATCCTTTTATATTAGGTTTACAACATCTCTAGAGGAGTCAGATTAAAGTTTGTTCAAATCAGGTGCCTGGGTTAATACCTGGGCTCCCTATGGTAGCCAGAATTTTAACTTCGTGCAATATGAGGAAATTTCTTTAAAAATCTTCAGATCCACCAGACGGAATGCTTTCATATTTGGCACAACATCTCTTGGGTCGTCAGATTCAAGACTCTTCAAATCGGGTCCCTAGGTTAATATTTAGGCCCGCTAAGCCCAAATTTTAACTTATACAAGGAAATATCTTTAAAAACTACCTTCTGATCCACCAGTCAGAATGTTTTCATATTTGGTATACAACATCTCTAGTGGGGTGAGATTCATGTTTGTTCGAATCGAGTGCCTCAGTTAATACTTGGGCTTCCTATGACAGCCGGAATTGGCCCTTGAGCTGAAGAATTAGAAATTTTATAAAGTACCTTCCAGAGGTGTGTAACTAAGATTAATCTACATAGTTGTATCAAGGGGCTCCATGGAGCGTTGTGTTATGATCAACTGAAGAAAAGGCAATGCTTGGACTATTTTAGAGGGGCTCAAGAATGGATACTGTATCCTTTGGAGATTGTTTTCTTAATGTAAATTCAGTCTTTGACTCGGCTTATGTCAGGTTCTGTTCAAGGTGAGCGCTTCAGGCCCTGTGGGGCCTCTTGTTTAACTTGGTATGCTCATTAAACAAGTCCTCTAGATAAGAGCTATCGATTAGCATTCTCATTTCTGTGAAAAAAATTGCCATTTACAATGACCTTTAAACTTACTGCATTTGTGTATCAACATTCTTCCTTTAGCCAGCCTTACAGTTTACATTTAAAAATGCATGGATTGCTCTGACATGGTGCACACCATGCTTTTATGTAAGTTTCACCAAATAACATTGGAACCAATGATCTTCAATTTTGTTATTTCACTTACAGCTTACCAAGTTCAAGTTTGTCAAGTTGAGCTGCAGTGTCATTGACACTTCCATTTTATCTTAAATTTGAAAAAGACAGATTGGGCGTAGTTGTGTAATCACATTCACTTTGTACACCATTTGCACCCATTACTTGAATTGCAATATATTTTGCAGACTCATTGCAGGAGCTGTAACAATCTGCCATTATATGCACAGTATTTTGTCCCCTTGGCAGGAATTGAATTGTTTAATCTTTTATTAGTCCCCTATGGGAACCGTAAGGGGACTATAGGATTGCACTCAGTCCGTCCATCTGTCTGTCTGTCTGTTTTTTATGTTACCACCTCTCCCTCCAACATGCTTTAAGCTACACCTTTCATATTTGGTACATGGATAAATGGTTCTGAGGGGATGATGCACGCTCAAAATTTTTTTTTCAAAATGCAAGATGGTGGAATGGCGGCCATTTTTGTTGTGTTTTTTAAGCTTTTTTTCTGTATTTTCATCTTACCACCCCTCCCACCAACATGGTTCAAGCTACACTTTGCATATTTGGCACATGGATAGAGGGTTGGGAGGGGATGATGCACGTTCAATATTTTTTTTTCAAAATCCAAGATGGCGGCATGGTGGCCATTTTTGTTGTGTTTTATAAGCTTTTTTTCTCTATTTTATGTTACCACCCCTCACTCCAACATGGTTCAAGCTACACTTTTTATATCTGGCACATGGATAGAGGGTTGTAATGGGATGTTGCATGTTCAATATTTTTTTTCCAAAATTCAACATGGCGCCATGGCGGCCATTTTTGTTGTGTTTTTTAAGCTTTTTTCTCTATTTTATGTTACCACCCCTCACTCCAACATGGTTCAAGCTACACTTTTTATATCTGGCACATGGATAGAGGGTTGTAATGGGAGGTTGCACGCTCAATATTTTTTTTCAAAATCTAACATCTGTCTCTCTCCGTCTGTTTTTTAAGCTTTTTTCTCTATTTTATGTTACCACCCCTTACTCCAACATGCTTCAAGCTACACCTTTCATATTTGGTACATGGATAAATGGTTCTGAGGGGATGATGCACAGTCAATATTTATTTTTCAAAATCCAGGATGGCAGAATGGCGTCCATTTTTGTTGTGTTTTTTAAGCTTTTGCTCTATTTTATGTTACCACCCCTCCCTCCAACATGGTTCAAGCTACGCCTTTCATAAATGGTACATGGATAAAGGGTTGTGAGGGGATTATGCACGCTCAATATTTTTTTTTCAAAATCCAAGATGCTTATATACTCTAGTGTCTTCTGTGACAAAAACACCTTATGTCACAAAAGTGCTGTAGGGGACTAATACCACCTTGGTGGTCAAACACTTGTTTTCACACAGTTTTAACAAAACTAATTTTAAAATTTCTTTAGCTCATGTCTAAGGGTTAATCGTTAAAGCATGGATATTTTTATACATTTTTCCAACATCTTGGTGACATTCTACATTCAGTTGTTTGAAGTCGAGTCTTGGCTGCCCCCATAGGCAGCCAACACTTGCCAAAAAACAACTGCCAGTGGAGGTTGCAAGTTTACCCTAAGAGTGCATGTTGGCTCACCTGTTTTGTTGCAGTTTGAAGTTAGAATTAATTCTTCAAGGGTTAATTAAGAACACCTAAATTTTGCCATTTATTTCAGGAAATGCCACCATTATCACCTCTACCATTGGTCAGTACTCATCCTTTATCACCACGTCGTAGAGTATCTAACAACTCCAGTGTTTATATTTCACCACATAAATCTGGTTCAGCAAACATGACCCCAACAAGTCGAATGCTATATTGTTTCAACAAAAGCCCTGCAAAGGTATGAATTAGTGTAATTATATTTGTAATTGTTAAAACAATTCATTTCAGAAATAAGGCTGTTTAACCCTAAGTCCCCACACAGGTACAATCTGCCACCTTTATATTGCTTTGAAAAAATTGCCCCATGTTTATTCTTCTTTTGAAAACTCTGTTGGCTGCAAATGCATTCCTTGGTCAAGAAACTTTATCTTGATTGTCCATGTTGAGCTGTGGCTCTGTGCTCTAATGCATACTGCATGCCAATGGTGTACTTCCCTTCAGCTGCTGCATGGTGGTTCTCTCCAGGTACTCTGGTTTCATCTGCCAGTAAAACTGTCTTGACACGATGTGATTCTTGCTGTTCAAAGTGGTGTTAAAATACCAATAAACAGTTTTTATTTCTGTGCAGTAAAAAGTTTTTATGTACAAAGTATTAATTCAAACACCAATTGCCTATGAGGTGTTGATTGGAAATACATTTGAGGTCAGTGGATCAAAGGTCAGGTTTACTGCTATTATAAACAGATTTTTAGCTCAACTTTGCCGAAGCCAAATTTGAGCTTTTGTCATGGCCCGTCCGTACGTCAACAATTGGATACGGCTTGGGCTGGAGGCCGTACTTATGAACCGATCTTTACGAAACTTCTTGGGTACCTGTGTTATGACCGTGGGACGAGAACGAGTGTTTTGGGGTGCTGTCCAAAATTCAAGATGGCTGCCAGCCGCCATTTTGTACCAACGATGCAGAAATATGTTTTTTGTACAGAACTTCCATATGAAAGCTCTGATTTGAATAATTTTTTGTATGAATGTTTAGTACCATGGGATACATCACATATAGTACGGGTTTTTTTCTCGTGCGTAAAGTGTGCAAATTAGACTAATTTTGATGTGTTTTGGTGTTACTTTTCAGCACTGTAAGTGCAAATGCCAATACGGCTCGGGCGAGAAGCCGTATTTATGAACCGATCTTTACGAAACTTCTTGGGTACCTTTGGTATCACCGTGGGACGAGAACGAGTGTTTTGGGGTCTGGTCCGAAATTCAAGATGGCCGATGGCAGCCATTTTGTACAAAATTAAGTGCAATCAGATTTTAGCACAGAACTTCCTTATGAAAGCGCTGATTTGAATAATTTTTGTGTGTGAATGTTTAGTACCATGGGATACATCACATATAATACAGGTTTTTTTCTCGTGCAGAAATTATGCAAATTAAATGAACTTTGATTTTTTTAGTGCGACTTACACACAGTAAGTACACATGTCAATACGGCTCGGGCTAGAGTCTGTATTTATGAACTGATCGTCACGAAATGTCTTGGGTACCTTTGTTATCACCTTGGGACGAGAACGAGTGTTTCTGGGTGCGGTCAAAAATTCAAGATGGCTGCCAGTGGCCATTTTGTACCGAAATTCGGTCTGATCAGTTTTTTGTACACAACTTCTATACGGTTCAGACTAGAGGCCATATTTATTAACCAATCTTTACGAAACTTCTTGGGTACCTTTGTTATCACTGTGGGATGAGAGCGAGTGTTTTTGGGTGTGGTCCGGAATTCAACATGGCCACCAGCAGCCATTTTGTACCAAAATTAGTGCAATCAGTCTTTTGTACAAAACTTCTGTATGAAAGTTCTGATTTGAATATATTTTTGTATGAATGGAATACATCACATATTGTAAGGGGTTTTTTTTCGTGCAGAAGTTATGCAAATTAGATGAACTTTGATTTATTCAGTGCTACTCACACAATGTAAGCACACATGTCAATACGGCTCAGGGTAGAGGCTGTATTTATGAACCGATCTTCACAAAACTTCTTGGGTACCTTTGTTATCACCTTGGGACGAGAATGAGTGTTTCTGGGTGCCGTCCAAAATTCAAGATGGCTGCCAGTGGCCATTTTGTACAGAAATTAGGTCCAGTCAGTTTTTAGCTCACCTGACTTTCAGTCAGGAGAGCTATAGTGATCACTCACCATCTGGCGTCCGTCATCCGTGAACATGGTGTTTGCATCTTCTCCCAAACCGCTGAACCAATTTAATTGATATTTGAGATAATAGTTTATTATGACATCGCAATTTTGTTCAAATCAAGTTGCCTTGCCCGTGGGTAGGGCCACACCCAAAAAGTGTGCTGAAATCTTAAAAAATCTTCTCATGAACCAGCAGTAGCAGAGACTTGATATTTGGCGTGCATCTTCCTTTTGAGGTGTAGACTCAGATTTGTTCTAGAGAAGTTTGTGGGGCTATACTTGGCGTCGTTATGGGAGGGGCAAAATTTTTGGCCCCGCCCAAAATTTCTATTTTCCAAACCGAGAGACTGATTTGAACCAAATTTTATGTGAGGGCTTATTGGGTCATAAGTACCTAATTTATGCTGAATTTTTTTTTCCCGTAGCCCCATGGGAACCGCAGGAGCTAAAAAATAGAAAAAAATTAAAACGCCCATATCTCCAAAACTGCACGGCACCGAGAATTTTTATTTGGTGTGAAGCTTCCTTAGGACCAACAGAAAGAATTGGTAAAAAAAAATTGCCATCGGTTTTATCATAAGGTCTTTGAAAAAGTGCTGAGTCAGCACTTTTTAACACTGTAGACAATGGGAAAAACATTAAAAAATCTTCTCCAGATCCAGCATGCAGAATCTTTTGGTATTTGGTATGCAACATTGTAGGGTGGATCTGATTCAAGTTTGTTCAAATCGGCCCCCTGGGTTCATATTTGGGCTCAGTATAGGAGCCCGATTTCGAACTTAGTGCATTTCAGGCAAATTTCTTAAAAAATCTTCTTCTCCAGATCCAGCAGGCAGAATCTTTTGATATTTGGTATGCAACATTGTGGGGTGGATCTGATTCAAGTTTGTTCAAATTGGCCCCCTGGGTTTATGATTGGGCTCAGTATAGGAGCCCAAATTTGAACTTAGTGCATTTCAGGCAAATTTCTTTGAAAATCTTCTTCTCCAGATCCAGCAGGCAGAATCATTTGATATTTGGTATGCAACATTGTGGGGTGGATCTGATTCAAGTTTGTTCAAAACGGCCCCTTGGGTTTATATTTGGGCTCAGTATAGGAGCTTGAATTCGAACTTAGTGCATTTCAGGCAAATTTCTTCAAAAATCTTCTTCTCCAGATCCTGCAGGCAGAATCTTTTGATATTTGGTATGCAACATTGTGGGGTGGATCTGATTCCAGTTTGTTCAAATCGGCCACCTGGATTTACATTTGGGCTCACTATAGAAGCCCAAATTCGAACTTAGTGCATTTCAGGCAAATTTCTTCAAAAATCTTCTCCAGATCCAGCAGGCAGAATCTTGTGATATTTGGTATGCAACATTATGGGGTGGATCTGATTCAAGTTTGTTCAAATCGGCCCCCTGGGTTTATATTTGGGCTCAGTATAGGAGCCCAAATTTGAACTTAGTGCATTTCAGGCATATTTCTTTGAAAATCTTCTAATCAAGATCCAGCAAGCAGAATCTTGTGATATTTGGTATGCAGCATCCTTAGTGGGGTGAGATTCAAGTTTGTTCAAGCCATGTCCCTAGGTCTATATTTGGGCTCACTGTGGGGGCTTGAATTGTAACTTTGTTCGAAATGAGGAATTTTCTTAAAATATCTTCTTCTTCAGATCCAGCAGTCGGAATGGTTTGATATGTGGTGAGTAGCATGTGGGTGGGGTGGGGGGGGGTGGATTCAAGTGTGTTAAAGCCAAGTCCATGGGTCCATATTTGGGCTCCCTGTGGGAGCCCAAATTATAACTTAGTCAATATGAGGAATTTTTCTTTAAAAATCTTCTTCTTCAGATTCAGCAGTTGGAATGTTTTGATATTTGGCATGGAGCAACCTTAGGGGGCTGAGATTCAAGTTTGTTCAAGCCAAGTCCCTTGGTTCATATTTGGGCTCACTATGGGAGCCTGAATGACAACTTAGTTCAAAATGAGGAATTTTCTTTAAAAATCTTCAGATCCAGCAGATGAATGCTTTTGATATTTTTTATACAGCATCCTTAGGGGGGGGTAAGATTCAAGTTTGTTCAAGCCATGTCCCTAGGTCCATATTTGGGCTGATTGTGGGAGCTCGAATTGTAACTTGGTTCAAAATGAGGAATTTTCTTTAAAAATCTTCTTCTTCAGATCCAGCAGTCAGAATGTTTTGATATTTGGTGTGCAGAATCCTTAAGGGTCTGAGATTCAGGTTTGTTAAAGCCAAGTCCCTGGGTTCATATATGGGCTCCCTGTGGGAGCCCGAGTTATGACTTAGTTCAATATGAGGAGTATTCTTTAAAAATCTTTTTTTTAGATCCACTGGTCAGAATATTTGGATATTTGGTTTCAGCTTTTCTTAGGAGGAGCAGATGCAACTTGTGGAAATCAATTCTCTGGGTTGATATTTAGGCTACCATGTCAGGTGAGCGCCCTCAGGCCCCCTGGGGCCTCTTGTTTGTAACAAGTTCTATACAGCTCATATTTATGAACTGATCTTCACGAAACTTCTTGGGTACCTTTGTTTTCACCTTGGGACAGGAACGAGTGTGTTTTGGGGTGCCTTTGTTATCACTGTGCTATGAGAACAAATATTTTGGGGTTCAGTCAGACCCACTCTGGGACTCAAAAGATTTTTAGCTTAACTTGACATAGTCAAGATAAGCTATTGCCATCACGCGTGCGGAAGTCTGTAAGTCTGTGAGTCTGTGGCGTCTGTTCACATTTCCTTTTGCACGGGCTACACCCCGCAGTTCTTGTCTGATCGTCACGAAATTTCATATGCAGGTTTGGGGTCATGTCTAGATGAGAACGGCCCCTTTTGGTCGCGATCGGGCAACCGGTATGGCTGCCCGAGCCCAAAACCCGAAAACCATTAGCACAGTCTACAGGTCGTATTTATGAAGGGATTTCATTGTAACTTGGTAGGATGCCTCTGTATAGTGCCTAGACGAGAACGTCCCCTTTTGGGCATGATCTATCAACCGTGATGGCTGCCCAAGCCCGAAACCCAAAAACTTTTAGCACAGTCTGCAGGTCATGTTTAATGTGGAGGGATTTCATTGTAACTTGGTAGGATGACTCCTTATGATGTCTAGATGCGAATTTCCCCATTTGGGCATGATCTGCCAACCGTGACGACTGCCCGAGCCCAAAACCCGAAAACCTTTAGCACAGTCTACAGGTCATATTTATTGAGGAATTTCATTGTAACTTGGTGGGTTGACTTCATACAATGTCTAGATGAGAAAGTCCCCCTTTGGACGTGATTGGGCAACTGTGACGGCTACAGGAGCCCGAAGCCCGAAAACCTTTAGCACAGTCTAGAGGTCATATTTATGAAATGATTTCATTGTAACTTGTTAGGATGACTCCAAATAATGTCTAGATGAGAACGTCCCATTTTGATCGTGATCATTCAGCCTTGATGGGTGCCCGAGCCCAAAAACCTTTAGCATAGGCAAAAGGTCATATTTATGGAAGGATTTCATTGTAACCTGTTAGGTTGACTCCATATATTGCCTAGATGATGACATCCCCTTTCGGTCGTGATTGGCCAGTTGTGATGGCTACAAGTGCCCGAAGCCCGAAAACCTTGAGCACAGTCTACAGGTCATATTTATGGAGGGATTGCATTGTAACTTCTTAGGATCACTCCAGATGATGCTCAGATGAGATTGTCCCCTATGGTTGCGATCATTCACCCATGATGGCTGCCCAAGCCCGAAGCCCGAAAACCTTTAGCACAGTGTACAGGTCATATTTATGAAGGGATTTCATTGTAACTTGGTAGGTTAACTTCATATAATGTCTAGATGAGAACGTGCGATCATTCACCCATGATGGCTGCCCGAGCCCGAAGCCCGAAAACCTTTAGCACAGTCTACAGGTCATATTTATGAAGGGATTTCATTGTAACTTGGTAGGTTAACTTCATATAATGTCTAGATGAGAACGTCCCCTTTTGGACATGATTGGGCAACTGTGACGGCTAAAGGTGCCCGAAGCCCGAAAACCTTTAGCACAGTCTACAGGTCATATTTATGAGGGAATTTCATTGTAACTTGGTAGGATGACTCCAAATAATGTCTAGATGAGAACGGCCCCTTTTGATCGCGATCATTCAGCCTTGATGGGTGCCCGAGCCCAAAAACCTTTAGCATAGGTAAAGAGTCATATTTATTATTTCATTGTAACGTATTAGGTTGACTCCATATAATGCCTAGATGATATCATCCCCTTTTGGTTGTAATTGGTCAGCTGTGTTGGCTACAAGTGCCCGAAGCCCAAAAACCTTGAGCACAGTCTACAGGCCATATTTATGAAGGGATTTCATTGTAACTTCATAGGATCATTCCAGATGATGCCCAGATGAGATTGTCCCCTTTGGTTGCGATTATTCAACCATGATGGCTGCCCAAACCCGAAGCCTGAAAACCTTAAGCACAGTCTACAAGTCATATTTGTGAAGGGATTTCATTGTAACTTGGTAGGTTGACTCCATATAATGCCTAGATGAGAACGTCCCCTTTTGGACATGTTTGGGCAACTTTGACGGCTAAGGGTGCCCGAAGCCGAAAAACCTTTAGCACTGTCTACAGGTCATATTTATGAAGGGATTTCATTGTAACTTGGTAGGTTGACTCCAAATAAGGTCAAGATGAGAACGTCCCATTTTGGCCGTGATCATTCAGCCTTGATGGGTGCCCGAGCCCAAAAACCTTTAGCATAGGCAAAAGTTTATATTTATAGAAGGATTTCATTGTAACATTGTTAGGTTGACTCCATATAATGCCTAGATGATGACATCCCCTTTTGGTCGTGATTGGTCAACTGTGATGGCTACAAAGCCCGAAAACGATGAGAACGTCCCCTTTTGGACACGAGTGGGCAACTGTGACGGCTTCAGGGGCCCAAAGCCCGAAAACCTTTAGAACAGTCTACAGGTCATAATTATGAAGGGATTTTATTGTAGCTTGGTAGGATGACTCCAAATAGTGTCCAGATGAGAACGTCCCCTTTTGGTCACGATCATTCAGCCTTGATGGCTGCCCGAGCCCAAAAACCTTTAGCATGTCTGTAGGTCGTATTTATGGAAGGATTTCATTGTAACTTGTTAGGTTGACTCCATATAATGCCTAGATGAGAACGTCCCCTTTGGACGCAATTGGGAAACTGACGGCTACAGGGGCCCGAAGCCCGAAAACCTTTAGCACAGTCTACAGGCCATATTTATGAAGGGATTTTAATGTAACTTGATAGGATGACTCATTTTGGAATAATTTCATTGTAATTTTGTTGATATATGTTAACTGTGAGGGCCACATATATTAACTGTGAGGTCATATTAACCCACCCCTCAGATCTTTAGTACAGTGTACACCTCATATTATTTTTATCATAAACATAGCATACAGGGAACAGAAATGAACATATTCCCAATTATCACAATTCTTGTCTTATTTCATAATCCTTTCATAAACATTGAACATCATCCTTTTCATCAAACACAACACACAAGTTAAGCTACAGTGTCATTGACACTTTCATTTTCTAATTTAGCATCAGACTGTCACCCACCTTTACAATACTTTACCTATACATTTGTTACAGGCCACGGTCAGTATTTATGTACAGACCGTTACATTACTTTATATGTACCTTTGTTATCAGGTCATTACCTAGATTTTTGTCATTGCTATGTCACTTACTATACATGTACATGTTGTCTTGACAAGTTGAGCTACAGTGTCATTGACACTTTCATTTATTTCAGTATAATAAATTGTTTCTTTTTTGCTTTCAAAAACAATGCATACAAAACAATAACTTTATACACAGACTGCATATAAAGTGTCAATGAGTGGGATTGTTTTTGGGGTAAATAGGTCAAAGGTAGCTAGCTGACAGTCCCAACACTACTGTTATCGGCTTTTTGCCGCTTCCAATATATACCTTTTTAGATATTACCAATACAGTTACTGCCCTGACTTGGGAATAAGCATGTGAAGTCAAGAGGTCAAAAGTACATGGCATGCTGAACAGTGTTTTCGAGGCACAGATAAGTGAGAAAAGTGAGAAATTTTGTTGCATAACACATCAAACTTAAAGAGAAATATTGCTGTGAATAATACATACCTCCAAGTATATTGGAACAATTTTTACCCAATAATGAACTATTTAGAAAATACACATGCTGGTGTCATATTGTAAATAGTAGAGATGAGTCGATTAGTAAAAGCCCCATAAGACGAATGCCGATTATTGTAGACAACAATCGGCCGATACCGAATGCTGATGTCAGATGGGTTCTTTATTATTCAAGCTTACTGCAGTAGCTGGCTGATTTACAGTAAATTTACAGTAATCAGAATTTAATTTATTGTACCGTCTTGTCAGTAAGCCCACTCGCGTGGGTAAGCACACCCCCCAACTTTTTAGAAAACGTATTTTTGGGGGTATCACCCCATATTTCTCTGAATTAAAGTTTTGACTACTGCCAGTCCTGTTACCGGTCATCATGAAAATGTGCACGGAAATTTCAGTTGTTCAATCAAAATAAAATTATATGAAACTGTTATGGAGTTGGTTTTTTTTTCTCAATTTTATCTTTTCACATTTTCAGCTAAAAAAAATAATAAATTCCCCAACTACATGCTTTTGTGTTATTTATTACTCTCAGCCCTCATGTTTATCAACTTTATGTTGAAGAAGAATGGGAAATTCCCAGTTCATAAATTATTAATGACAGCGTGTTCAGACTTCAGTGACCCAAATTGTTCCTTTTTATTACTTCAGAAAATGAGTTGAGAAATTACCTGATGTGATCCATGCAGAAATAGCTGCTCAAAAATAAATTTGAATTAATACCCCCGAGTTGTAATATCCAGTTTGATCCATGCTACATGAAAGTCTGTTTTGAAAACAAGGGAAAAGCATATTGTTCACAACAATGGGGACACATTATATTCACCAGGGTGGTCAGTTTAAATACAGTTTGTTTATTTATAAAACATGCCCACGTGTTTTATCAAATGCATTCATTGCATTGTGTGCCAAATATATTCTCATACTGTCGCGGTTATGTGAAATCAAAATTATATAAACTGTAAATATAAATTAAATAAAAACATGACCTCTAAAGTATAATTAACTTCTGCTGACCTATTATATACACTATTGTTATGGTTCATACCAAATTTATCCGTTTTGTGTAAAAAAAAAAATATAATTGAAAGTTTGTTGAAAATTGAAAAAAATTCTGTTTTGAGATATCACAAGAATTAAGTTACCTCCCCTTACTTCTAAACGAACAGATTCAGAACACATGGACCCAGCTGTGTATTTTATCTTCATTTTGAAGCAATAGTGTTTTCCACCCACATGCAGAATTCAGTTACCCCCCCCCCCCCCCTCCTCCCCCACCCCTGCATCCCCCACACTTCTACAGGCAGCAATGAAGGGCAAGTGACAATAGCTCATGAATTTTTGTTTTGCTTGTTGAAAGAATCAATGGCGGAAAATCTTGCTCTTGGTGCGGTTATCCCACAACTTATTACCAATGAAATAAGTTGTGTGGTCACCGCAAGAAAAATTCTCAATTTTTTTCTTCTCTGGTAATAACAGCCAAGTTCTGTGTCGATACATCAATGTTGGCTGCAAACTGCCCCCTGTGGTATCTATTTTTATCACGTGCTCCACACAATTCAACAATGAGAAAAATTCAGCACCACTTGGCGTCGTGTTGATAAATCCCACCCTGAGTCGCCCGATATTAAACTTATTGCACCCAAACCTCTCACAGTGAACACAGATTACTAATGTGGAGTAATTATCTGTCCAGTATGGGAATAAAGAATGCCATTATATATTGAATGAGACGATTAGCGTGGTTGAAAAAAATATTGCGACATTTTGCAGAATGCAGTCCAGTTTGGGCAGTGAAGAGCATCTGTATTCACATGAATCGTGATGGATAAAAAACAACCCGGTACACAGTTACACGAGCAAAATCTTTATTCTTTTATATAATATTCTGCCTTTTCTTTCACGAACCATCAATTACCTGATATCAGTAACAGACGAGTGACATACCGATCGCTTGCCACTGGTTGTCCCATGAAGGGGAAGAAAGTTCATTACAGATCATCCATAACACTTTCACTGAGTTTCAGACAATTGGCGAGGGCCGATATTGAACCATGAGTTCCAATGGTGAACCAATGGGCGCTTATCAGCCGAGTGCCAATGTTACACCGATTAATCATCTCAACTGTAGTAAACAGAACATTTCGGGGATTTGTGAAACTTGACTGCCAAAGGAAATTGAAACCAGCTTTTTAAAACTGACTATAATTACCTGTATCAAAAATAAACAATTAAGATTAATGGATTGACCAATGTCTTGTTTATTGTATTGAGCTTTAATTTGTGTCACTTTGTTAGCTCACCTGACTGAAAGTCAGGGTGAGCTTAAGTGATCACTTTTTGTCCATCGTCTATCCGCCAGGCGTGAACTTTACATTATCGACTTCTCATCAACCACAGGCCCGAATTGAACCAAATTTGACGTGCATGTTCCTTATCATATGTCAATTGAAGTTTGTTTAAACAAAATTGCCGCACCCAAAGTTTAACTTGGTGCAATTTGAGGAAATTTCTTTAAAAATCTACTTCAGATCCACCAGTCAGAATCCTTTTATATATGGTATACAACACCTCGAGTTGGGTCAGTTTCAGGTTTGTTCAAATTGGTTACCTGGGTTAAATATTTGGGCTCCCTACAGGAGCCCGAATATCAACTTAGTGCAATATGAGGAATTTTTTTAAAAATCTTCTTTAGACCCTGTAGTCAAAATGCTTTCATATTTGGTATACAACATCTCTAGGATGGTCGGATCCAAGTTTGTTCAATCCTAGTCCCTGGGTTGATATTTAGGCTCCCTATGGGAGCCGAAATCTTAACTTAGTGCAATATAAGGAAATTTCCTTAAAAATCTTCTTCAGGTCCACCAGTCAGAATCCTTTCATATTTGGGATACAACATCTCTTGGAGGGTAAGATTTAAGTTTGTTAAAATCGAGCCCCTGGGTTGATATTTGGGCTTCCTATGGGATCCTGAATTTTAACTTTGTGCAGTATGAGGAAATGTCTTAAAAAATCTTCTTCAGATCCACCAGTCAGAATCCTTTCATAGTTGGTATACAACATCTCGAGGAGGGTCAGATTCATGTTTGTTCAAAGGAAATTTCTTTAAAAATCTTCTTCAGATCCACCAGTCAGAATCCTTTTATATATGGTATACAACACCTCGAGTTGGGTCAGTTTCAGGTTTGTTCAAATCGGTTACCTGGGTTAAATATTTGGGCTCCCTACAGGAGCCCGAATATCAACTTAGTGCAATATGAGGAATTTTTTTTAAAATCTTCTTCTTTAGACCCTGTAGTCTAAATGCTTTCATATTTAATATACAACATCTCTAGGATGGTCGGATCCAAGTTTGTTCAATCCTGGTCCCTGGGTTGATATTTAGGCTCCCTATGGGAGCCGAAATCTTATTTAGTGCAATATAAGGAAATTTCCTTAAAAATCTTCTTCAGGTCCACCAGTCAGAATCCTTTCATATTTGGGATACAACATCTCTTGGAGGGTAAGATTTAAGTTTGTTAAAATCGAGCCCCTGGGCTGATATTTGGGCTTCCTATGGGATCCTGAATTTTAATTTTGTGCAGTATGAGGAAATGTCTTAAAAAATCTTCTTCAGATCCACCAGTCAGAATCCTTTCATAGTTGGTATACAACATCTCTAGGAGGGTCAGATTCATGTTTGTTCTACTCGGGTCCCTGGGTTAATAATTTGGCTCCCTATTTGAGTCCAAAGTTGAACTTAGTGCATTGTGAGGACATTTCTTTAAAACCTTCTTCAGATCCACCAGTCAGAATTCTTTCATATTTGGTATATGACATCTCAAGGGGAATCAGATTCAAGTTTGTTCAATTTGAATCCCTGGCTTATTATTTAGGCTCTCTGTGGGTGGGGGGGGGGGGGGGGGGGGGGGGGGGGCGGTGGTGGCAGAGGAGCATGTTCGGTTCAGGTTTGTTCAAATCCATTCCTTAGTGTTTTTCCATAAAATTTGCCTCTCATGACTTCATTCCTTTGTAATGTTGATGAACCATGTCCAACTGAATGTGACCCCAAATACTTCTTTGAACCATTTTGGCAGGTGAGCAATTAAGGCTATGTATCTTGTTTTAATATCGATTATCACTCAACCATCTGACATCAGTTCACCAGTTGAAAACTTATGTTATTGAATCACCACATTGTCCAAAATGAGTTATGTTTAAGCAAAGTAGAAGTGAGACACTGGTCATTTGCATTGTACTGGACTGTATGTTACTTTAGTGTGCATATTCTATGCTTAATTCTTGACATGTGAATGAAGTGACAAGTGGTGTATACAATGCGCTTGAGTGCCATACTTAAAATTTTCTTTTGTTATGTCTCCCCTTCCCAGAAGGGAGACATATTGTTTTAGTGCATATTCTTCTTCTTCTTCTTCTTCTCATACAAACTTTGTCCGGGCCATAACTTTTTTGTCTTTTGACCTACACCTTAGATACTTGCATGTGGATGTATCACCATGAGCTGGTGTACAGTGTACCATAGTGACCTTCATGTGACCTTGACCTGAAGGTCAGATTTATGTGTTTTTTTTAAGGGAAACATCACATAAACTTTGTCCGGGCCATAACTTTTTTGTCTTTTGACCTACACCTTAGATACTTGGCATGTGGATGTATCACCATGAACCGGTGTGCAGTGTACCATAGTGACCTTCATGTGACCTTGACCTTTGACCTGAAGGTAAGATTTATGCGCTTTTTTAAGGTAAACTGTCTTTACCAGAACTTTTTTTTGTATTTCGAGTCAGGCTTTAGATATTTGGCATGTGGATGTATCACCATGAGCCAGTGTGTAGCATACCATTGTGACCTTCAATTGACCTTGACCTTTGATCTGAAGGTCAGATTTGTGCTTTTTTCAAGGAAACTTTGTCCGGACCAAAACTTGTTTGTCTTTTGAGCCAGGCCTTAGATATTTGGCACGTGGATGTATCGCCATGAGCCGGTGTGTCTCATACCATTGTGACCTTCATGTGACCTGGACCTCAAGGTCAAATTTATGTACTTCAAATAGGGAGTAATTGTCCAGACCAGAATTTTTTTGTTAGCTCACCTGACTTTCAGTCAGGAGAGCTATAGTGATCACTCACCGTCCGGCGTCCGTGAACTTGGTGTTTGCGTCTTCTCCTCCCAAACCGCTGAACCAATTTAATTGATATTTGACATAATAGTTTGTTATGTCATCGCAATTTGATTTTGTTCAAATCAAGTTGCCCTGCCTGTGGGTAGGGCCACACCCAAAAAGTGTGCTGAAATCTTAAAAAATCTTCTTCTCATGAACCAGCAGTAGCAGAGACTTGATATTTGGTGTGCAGCTTCCTTTTGAGGTGTAGACTCAGATTTGTTCAAGAGAAGTTTGTGGGGCTATACTTGGCGTCGTTATGGGAGGGTCAAAATTTATTGCCCCGCCCAAAATTTCTATTTTCCAAACCGAGAGACTGATTTGAACCAAATTTTATGTGAGGGCTTATTGGGTCATAAGTACCTAATTTATGCTGATTTTTTTTTTCCCGTAGCCCATTAAAAGCAACATCAGTTCCCTTGAAATATATTAAACGCTCGCCCTGGATGACAGCTGGACTATTACAGTCTTCTCTACATAAACAAAAATTGTACTCCAAAAAGCTAAAATCCCCAACAGCTCAAAATACTACAGACTACAAGCAGTACTGTCAAATCTTCAATCGGATCAAACGGGCAAGCAAATCAGATTATTACCATAATATTTTGCTGGAAAATAAAAATAACCTTAAAAAGTCGTGGGAAATCCTACGTAAAGCAATTAATAAATCAGACCGAAAAACTGATTCATCCGATACTTTTTTTGATGGTGATACCCTTGTAACGGATCCCAAAACCATTGCCGATAAATTCAATACATTCTTCGCAAACATTGGAAAATCAGTAGGTGAACACGTGTCCGATACGAACATCCATTTTTCACACTATATGAAGCAAAATAACGGAAACTCATTATTTCTGACTCCAACGAATACCCAGGACGTTATTAATAACATTTCTAAGTTGTCCTCGAAACCAACAAGGGATCAGGGCGAACTGTCCACGAAACTCCTTAAAGCAGTCGCTTATGAAGTTGCCAGTCCATTAACACACATCATTAATACTTCATTTTCATCTGGCCACGTGCCATTCAAAATGAAAATAGCCAAAGTCATACCAATCTTCAAGTCTGGTGATCCTCAAATCTTTAACAACTATCGCCCTATCAGTATCCTACCCACGTTCTCAAAAGTACTTGAGAAATTAATGTACAAAAGACTAGTGGAGTTTATTGATAAAAGTAATATCTTATACAAGTACCAGTTTGGCTTCAGAACAAAGCATTCGACTGTCCACCCCATATTGCATTTACTGAACAGCGTGGTAACTGAAAATGATAAACCAACAAAGAACTGCACCCTTTCTATATTCTTAGACTTCTCGAAAGCATTCGACAGCATTGACCACTCAATTTTACTCCAGAAACGTGAATACTATGGTATTAGAGGCATAACCCACCAGTGGTTTCAAAATTATTTAACCGACCGAAGCCAATTTATCTCGTTCTCTAATATTGTTTCAAAAACTTTAACCATAAACACCGGTGTACCTCAAGGGTCTATCCTTGGTCCTATTCTATTTTTGCTGTACATTAACGATATTAGCAACTCCACTGTGCTGAATCTACTTTCCTTTGCCGATGATACAACGGCATATAGATCAGGCAACAACCTTAACATACTTACAGACAGTGTAAATTCCGAATTAGACAAAATAAATCACTGGTGTTCTGCCAACAAAGTAGCCCTCGACCCCACTAAAACTAAATATATGCTTCTTCACCCACAAAATGATTTATATAGGGTTAACAACGTTGAATTATCTCTGAATAATACAAATATTGAGGCCGTTGGGAACGAACACGATCAGGCCGCTCTAAAGTTCCTCGGTGTGTATATAGATGAAAATATGAAATTTAAACACCATGTTTCTGCAGTATGTTCAAGAATGGCAAGTGCAATTTTTGCCCTAAATAGGGCAAAGAAATTTGTCCCCGCAAAGGCAATGAAAACTTTGTACTTTTCATTGATCCACTGCAATCTCATATATGGTATTCAGGTTTGGGGTCATTCGACCTACACCAACAGAATTTTCAAGCTGCAAAAAAGAGCCGTCCGAATCATAACTCGGAAGGCATATAACTCGCACACAGACCCTCTTTTCAGAGATTGTGGCATTCTGAAAATTTAAAGATCTCTACAGCCTTCACGTCTCCCTCTTTATGCATGACTGGATGAACAAAAAACTTCCTACGTCATTCGACAACACCTTTCAGATCTACAGAAACCCTTTGGGGATGAATACAAGGCAGACTGGTAAAATAGAAACACACAAACCAAGAACTCAATTTTCTGCAGAATTGCCGTTCCACTCCTTCCCAAGAATTTGGAATAGTATAGACCCTCTAACTCAGCAATAATTTACAATGATTTATTTAATAAAATATCACTAACTGTGTTGCAGTTGTATATTATACTATTTCAGAACACAGAAGATGCCAACATTTATTCTTTCTTCTCCGGTAATTTTATCATAAAAGGATGACTGCCGAAAAATTCTCAGATTTGTCTAATGCAAAATTGCTGAAAAGTAGCAGCAATGATATAGGCTAGGAAATCTATTTTTGTCGATATTGACATGTTGCTGATTACCAACTTATCGGCAGTTGTCGCTTTCTGGCACACCTCTTGTCAAAGGGTCAAGCAAGGTCACTGTTATAATAAAAAGGTTTTCAGCTTCAATGCAATAACTTTTTTTTCTTTTGGATACGAAACTAACTACATACATAGTTGTCAATTGGGATTGCATTTGGATCAATAAGTAAAAGTTCAAGTTCACTTACCATGAATACATTGTTTCCCTTTGCCTAAGAAACTGTAACATGATTATACAGATTGCCTATAAGGTGTCAATGATGGGGATTGTGTTTGGGATCAGAAGGATAAAGGGAGATCAAAAACTCACTTCAATGTCTACATCACTGGTCTGATTGTGGATTGACATCGAATTGGCTTCCTAATTTGTATATTTTCAAATTGGGGTAATCCATGTGTTTTTCATGAAGAGACATTGGAAAATAAATGTCTTGTATTGGTGGAATCATGCCAAAGGCATGAAAGAGTAATTGGCCTGTTTCCGTTTTCAGTTCATTTGGCTTATCAGCATGCTTGTTTGTCTTACAATTTTGATTGTTAGTTTGATTGTTACAACAGTACTTATAAAGTGGAGTGTAGGAATCCCTTGCTCCACTTTATCAGTACTGTTGTGGCAATGTATCTTTTGACCTCTGCACATGTAAATAGGATTTGATGTCGATGTCAACATCAGACCACCAATTGATTTGAGATAAGCATGCATGAGGATAGGAATTATGATTCGCAGGGCTTTAGTCAAAAGATCACTAAAATAAATTTTTGGTTTCTGTGCAAAAAGTTTAGTTTCCTTTTGCAATACGAAACTATAACCTTATACTAAGATGTTGTTTGTGTTTAGTGTCGTTGGGTCAAAGGTGAAGGTCACTTAATATAAATAGAATTTCCTTTCTGTGCAGTAACTAGGTTTTCCTCTGCATATACAACTATAACTCGTACAGAGGTTACCTATATGGTGATTGGGACTGGCATTTTGTTTGGAGGTCACTATAAATAGAAATTTTGTTTTCAGATGTTTCAGAAGAAATAGACTTTGTAATGTTAGGAAAATCTTGATTCCTATAGAATTGTTAGTTTAAACTGTATTTATTTCCAAAGTGTGAAAATACAATTTATACGATACAATGAAAGCATACAACTGATAAGGAAATGGATTCAGCAGCAAGCTAAAAACTTATACTCTGCTGTTTCTAGTTAGACATTTAGCTAAAAGTACATCATATGAGGCTAATAGTTATGTACACACAATTGCACCTGCACAATTGGGACCTGACAGGGGGTGGGTGGGGGGATGTATTTTTATAGTTTCCTTTTACGTTTTTCCATTATTGGGTAATAGTTGGCCATTTCACACCGAGGGATTGTTCCAGGTCATGCACATGTTGTACTGTTATTACATTTTGGCTATGTTTGAAGTGGTAAAAAAAAGAGTGTAAAATACTAAAGAGTGACAGAGAATGGAAGCAGTTCGTGGAGTAATGAAGTGTGCATTGTGAAGCATTCCAAAGGGGAACAGGCAGACATCACGGATAGTTCAATAAGGCATGACTTGGTATTGGGGCACCTCCACCGCAAACGATACATAACACTGCAGCTACGCCGTGTGTTTGCGAGGTCAGGATGGGAAGGTGAGCTAAACAAAAAGGCACTATCTTGGCTTTCAGGTAGAGTTGGGTAATGGTGTCAATCATGACTGTTGCAAGAGCCCGAACACCTTTAGCGCAGTCTATAGGTTGTTGTATTTATGAAGGGATTTCATTGTAACTTGGTAGGGGATGACTTCATATAATGTCTAGATGAGAATGTCCCCTTTTGGTCAAAATCGGTCAACCGTGACTGCTGTGAGAGCCCAAAAACGTTTTGCACAGTCCACAGGTCGTATTTATGAAGGGATTTTATTGTCACTTGGTAGGATGACTCTGTTTTATGTCTAGATGAGAACAGCCTTTTTTGGTTGGGCTCAGTCTACCGTGATGGCTGCAGGGGCATGTTGCCTAGATTCCTGTAGCACAGTCTACAGCTTGCGTTTATGAAGGGATTTCATTGCAAATTTGTAGGATGACTCCGTATAACGTCTAGATGAGAATGTCGTATTTTGGCTGTGATTGGTCAACCGTTACAGCCTCACAGGCACTTCACCTAGATTTGTTTAGCACAGTCTACAGTTCATATTTTTATACGACAACCAATGGCCCAGACTAGCTAGTGCTAACTCAAAATAATCCAGGGCCAAACACAAATTTTGCCCCCCCCCCCCCCCCAATTCCCAAAATTTGCATGCAAAACCGAAAAAATCAAGTCCTAGATGGTCCTCCATACTTTTCAGACCTGCGCATGTGCTAGTGATGAGCCGATTATCGGTACAGGTTATCGGTATCGGCCGATAAATGGCTTATCGGCCGGGTATCGGTATCGGCAAAAAATACCAATTCTGCCAATATTGGCAGCCGGTATGTCTTTTTTTTTTCCAAATCAAGTTCTCAGGCAAATCGCTGATAATCTCTCCTAAGTAGCACTAATTACTCAGATTAGGGCTTTTTAGAAAACGTATTTTTGGGGTATCACCCAAAATAAGCCCACCCCATATTTCTCTTGAATTAAAGTTTCGACTATCGGTACTGGTGAAGCATTCTTCAACACACAGGGCATCACGAAAATGTGCACGAAAATTTCAATTGTTCAATCAAAATAAAATTATGTGAATGTGTTTTGGAGTTGTTTTTTAGCTCACCTGAGCGAAGCTCAAGGGGAGCTTAACTAATCACTTTCTGTCCGTCGTCCGTCGTCGTCCGTCCGGCGTTAACTTTACATTATCGACTTCTCCTCCTAAACCACTAGCCCAATTTTATTCAAATGTTGGCTAAATGTTTATTACCTAATGCCAATTCAGATTTGTTCAAATGAAGTTGCCCCTCCTCCTGGGTGGTGCCACACCCCCAAGGGGCACCAAAATCTTTCTAAATCTTCTCATGAACCAGCAGTAGCAGAGACTTGATATTTGGTGTGCAGCTTCCTTTTGAGGTGTAGACTCAGATTTGTTCAAGAGAAGTTTGTGGGGCTATACTTGACGTTGTTATGAGAGGGGCAAAATTTTTTGCCCCGCCCAAAATTTCTATTTTCCAAACCGAGAGGCTGATTTGAACCAAATTTTATGTGAGGGCTTATTGGGTCATGAGTACTTGATTTATGCAAAAAAAAATTTTCCCGCAGCCCCGTGGGAACCACAGGAGCTAAAAATAGAAAAAATTTAAAACGCCCATATCTCCAAAACTGCACGGCACTGAGAATTTTTATTTGGTGTGCAGCTTCCTTAGGACCAACAGAAAGGATTGGTAAAAAAAAATTGCCATCGGTTTTATCATAGGGTACAGTTTCGGGACTTTGAAAAAGTGCTGAGTCAGCACTTTTTAACACTGTAGGCAATGGGAAAAACATTAAAAAATCTTCTTCTCCAGATCCAGCAGGCAGAATCTTTTGATATTTGGTATGCAACATTGTAGGGTGGATCTGATTCAAGTTTGTTCAAATCGGCCCCCTGGGTTCATATTTGGGCTCAGTATAGGAGCCCGATTTCGAACTTAGTGCATTTCTGGCAAATTTCTTAAAAAATCTTCTTCTCCAGATCCAGCAGGCAGAATCTTTTGATATTTGGTATGCAACATTGTGGGGTGGATCTGATTCAAGTTTGTTCAAATCGGCCCCCTGGGTTTATATTTGGGTTCAGTATAGGAGCCCAAATTTGAACTTACTGCATTTCAGGCAAATTTCTTTGAAAATCTTCTTCTCCAGATCCAGCAGGCAGAATCTTTTGATATTTGGTATGCAACATTGTAGGGTGGATCTGATTCAAGTTTGTTCAAATCGGCTCCCTAGATTCATATTTGGGCTCACTATAGGAGCTCGAATTCGAATTTAGTGCATTTCAGGCAAATTTCTTCAAAAATCTTCTTCTCCAGATCCAGCAGGCAGAATCTTTTGATATTTGGTATGCAATGTTGCGGGGTAGATCTGATTCAAGTTTGTTCAAATCGGCCCCCTGGATACATATTTGGGCTTACTATAGAAGCCCGAATTCGAACTTAGTGCATTTCAGGCAAATTTCTTAAAAAATCTTCTTCTCCAGATCCAGCAGGCAGAATCTTTTCATATTTGGTAAGCAACATTGTGGGGTGGATCTGATTCAAGATTGTTCAAATCGGCCCCCTGGGTTAATATTTGGGCTCAGTATAGGAGCCCGATTTCGAACTTAGTGCATTTCAGGCAAATTTCTTAAAAAATCTTCTTCTCCAGATCCAGCAGGCAGAATCTTTTGATATTTGGTATGCAACATTGTAGGGTGGATCTGATTCAAGTTTGTTCAAATCGGCCCCCTGGGTTCATATTTGGGCTCAGTATAGGAGCCCGATTTCGAACTTAGTGCATTTAGGCAAATTTCTTAAAAAATCTTCTTCTCCAGATCCAGAAGGCAGAATCTTTTGATATTTGGTATGCAACATTGTGGGGTGGATCTGATTCAAGTTTGTTCAAATCGGCTTCCTAGATTCATATTTGGGCTCACTATAGAAGCTCGAATTTGAACTTAGTGCATTTCATGCAAATTTCTTAAAAAATCTTCTTCTCCAGATCCAGCAGGCAGAATCTTTTCATATTTGGTAAGCAACATTGTGGGGTGGATCTGATTCAAGTTTGTTCAAATCGGCCCCCTGGGTTTATATTTGGGCTCAGTATAGGAGCCCAAATTTGAACTTAGTGCATTTCAAGCAAATTTATTAAAAAATCTTCTTCTCCAGATCCAGCAGGCAGAATCTTTTGATATTTGGTATGCAACATTGTGGGGTGGATCTGATTCAAGTTTGTTCAAATCGGCTTCCTAGATTCATATTTGGGCTCACTATAGAAGCTCGAATTCGAACTTAGTGCATTTCAGGCAAATTTCTTAAAAAATCATCTTCTCCAGATCCAGCAGGCAGAATCTTTTGATATTTGGTATGCAACATTGCGGGGTGGATCTGATTCAAGTTTGTTCAAATCAGCCACCTGGATTCATATTTGGGCTCACTATAGAAGCTCGAATTCAAACTTAGTGCATTTCGGGCAAATTTCTTCAAAAATCTTCTTCTCCAGATCCAGCAGGCAGAATCTTTTGATATTTGGTATGCAACATTGCGGGGTGGATCTGATTCAAGTTTGTTCAAATCGGCCCCCTGGATTCATATTTGGGCTTAATATAGAAGCCCGAATTCGCACTTAGTGCATTTCAGGCAAATTTCTTCAAAAATCTTCTTCTCCAGATCCAGCAGGCAGAATCTTTTGATATTTGGTATGCAACATTGCGGGGTGGATCTGATTCAAGTTTGTTCAAATCGGCCCCCTGGATTCATATTTGGGCTTAATATAGAAGCCCGAATTCGCACTTAGTGCATTTCGGGCAAATTTATTAAAAAATCTTCTTCTCCAGATCCAGCAGGCAGAATCTTTTGATATTTGGTATGCAACATTGTGGGGTGGATCTGATTCAAGTTTGTTCAAATCGGCTTCCTAGTTTCATATTTGGGCTCACTATAGAAGCTTGAATTCGAACTTAGTGCATTTCGGGCAAATTTCTTAAAAAATCTTCTTCTCCAGATCCAGCTTCAGAATCTTTTCATATTTGGTAAGCAACATTGTGGGGTGGATCTGATTCAAGTTTGTTCAAATCGGCCCCCTGGGTTTATATTTGGGCTCCGTATAGGAGCCCAAATTTTAACTTAGTGCGTTTCAGGCATATTTCTTAAAAAATCTTCTTCTCCAGATCCAGCAGGCAGAATCTTTTGATATTTGGTATGCAACATTGTAGGGTGGATCTGATTGTGATTCATGAACGTATTTATTTGTAAAGTTGATAGAATCTTAGACAAAATTTGCAGAAAAGATCTACTATAGAAGGGGTGGTATCCAGGGTGAACCGTTTACCCAAATCTAGCAGTACTAATGCATTATTCACACAAATCTTCGTTCAAATTTTATGACCCCTCATTGGAACACACGCATTCAGCTCATTCCAACAAAGGTCATATGCCATGTTTTCGAGACAAAGGAATAAAAATTTTAGTTATTCATGAAATTTTTAGGCAACTGTTGTCTGTTATTCACATTGCTTCATGAAATTTCAGTACTTTTAGAAGTTACCTCAGTAATCAAGGGTTAATTCCCCTTAATTAAATGTCGCCTCTATAAAACAACCACTTTGCATATCTTACCTTTTTACCAGCATAACTGCCAAAACTTGTCAGCATTCTTCGCAAAAATCGCTATTCAAATTTTAATTTTTGTCTCTTAAACATACATGTACTTATCGCTTGTAAATACCCCATTGGAATGAGCTTTTTGAGCTCATTCCAATGAGAGGTCGCACACCATGCTTTTTGAGTCAAAAAAGCAATTTTTTTATTTATTCCAGAATTTCGTACGTAAAACACAGCTTTATGACTTCACATTAAAATGAGCTCTCTAAGCTTGTTCCAATCAACATTCACGCACTATGTCTTTCACACAAAAAATAAAATTTTCCATTTATTCAGGAATTTTGTTTGCAAGAACACTCTTACCCCCCCCCCCCCCCCACAAACACACACACACAAACACACACACACACACACAAACACAGACACACACATCTAAAAGTTCGTCAGCAAAAAAACAGTTACTTCAATTTTTAAATGCATTATAGGAACAACTTGCCTAATCAAATTTAAATACTTTTGCATCATTCTGTATCTAGAACAAACCATTTACCATATCTTTACGCAAAATTCTCCAGCATCATTCACAAAAAAACACCATTATTTATATATTCACATTTCTGTCTCAAAAATATACCTGATCTTCCCATACCCCTATTGGAATAAGCTGTTTGAGCTTGTTCCAATGATGATAAAAAAAAATAAAATTTGTGAAAATTTTTGTTTTCTTGCATGCAAATATATACATGTAGCACATGGAAGATATCCACAGTTGGGGAGAGATGTCCAAGGCTATCTCTTCACATTCCTTGTTTGTGCTTCATGCTAAACCAGTTTGTCTGCAGAGATAAATTTGCTTTATTAAAAATCATTGGAGATTGGCCACACACCAATGATTTTAAATAAAACTAATTTTAGGTAACAAATGTTGAACTTCAAACAAAATCTATCACTCAACCAGTTAATGTTGATGAGGCATGACATGGTGAAGGTGACCTAAAATACTTCTTAGAGTCACTTTGTCAGGTGAGCGATTAAGGCCACATGGGGCCTCTTGTTTGTCAGTCTTTTCACATTTTCAGCTAAAAAAATAAAATTACCAATTATACTTTCGTGTTATTTATTATTGTCAGCCCTCGTGTTTATCAACTTTATGTTGAAGACAAATGGGAAATTCCCAGTTCTTAAATTATTAATGACAGCGTGTTCAGTGACCCAAATTGTTCATGTTATTACTTTAGAAAATGAGTTGAGAAATTACCTGATGTGATCTCTGCAAAAATAGCTACTCCAAAATAAATATGAATTAATACCCTGAGTTGTAATATCCAGTTTGATCCATGCTACATGAAAGGCTGTTTTGAAAACAAAACAAGGGAAAGCCAAAGCCATATTGTTTACAACAATGGGGACACATTATGTACATCAGGGCGGTCAGTGTAAATATAGATTTTTTATTTATGAAACGTGCCCACGTGTTTTTATCAATGCATTGCAGAATTCAGTAACCCCCTCCCCCCCACTTCTACACTCTACAGACAGCAGATCACGGACAAGTGACAATGATTCATAATTTTTTTTTTTTTGGTAAATGCAGTACCACTATGGCATTACCACTACGGGTGCTGGTCAAAACGTCCCCGAACCAACACATCCCCAAGAGTTGGTCAAAACATCCCCAACAATTGGTCAATTCACTACCAGTGAAAATACAAATACGTTGCATGATACCACAAGGAAATTTGCTCCGGATTTTCCATCACTGATGCTTTTTGAAAGAATCAAAGATGAAAAAATGTGAGGAAATTCTTTGTGATTATCTTGCAACGTATTGGCCTGTACAGATAGGCCTGCCTGTCCGACCCCCCCCCCCCCCCCCCACACACCCTGCCAATGTTCTTCTTCTCTGGTAATAACAGCTATATTCAGTGTCGATACGTCAATAACTGAGAAATGGATAGTGCAGATAGTTATCCGGTGCCAACAATATTGGCTGCGAACTGCCCCCTGTTAATCTTGCACTTGGAGAAAGTGAACGCAACAGAATTCACCAAGAAGCGTTCCACCAATGCATGTACATGTAAATGCTCACACGTGAATGGATTATTTCGTTTGTTTTTTTCACAATGGATGGGAGTTTTGAATACTGGGTCACCTTCTCTTGCGCGAGTAATACGAAACACAGTTCAAATACTTTTTAATAAACAGTATTAAACACACTTCAAAATGGAAATGTAATGACTGAACGAACATGTTTTAGGTTAAAACAAATTGACCACGTGCGTTTTTGACCTCATTTGTTAACATTGATGTTTTGTTGATATTTCGTGCTGATTTTGTTGATGTTTTTCTGCTGAAATGTAATTTTTTTCACATGCCTGGGCTCACTGGTGGGTCGGTTCGGAAATGATATTGAATTTGATACATCACAGATGTATGTTACGTTGAGATCCACCCGGGACGCATGTCAAGTCACGCAGACTGCTGAACAACCCCATGTCTCGTTAGTCCTCTCTGAATGTCATCATATTTATACACAAGCTTGTGTCGCCACAAAAACTAGTATCGGTATCGGTCCGATATTGAATTGAAATATCGGATATCGGCAATACCGATAACACCCATATCGGCTCATCACTAGCATGTGCAATATCCAGGAAGGCACCGAAATCGGCGCAAACCATCATTCTTTGTTTGGCCCTAAAGTCAACAACATTCAACTGACGTCTGTGCTTTTAAATCTCATTTTTAGCTCAACTTTGGCGAAGCCAAATTTGAGCTTTTGTCATGGCCCGTCGTCCGTCTGGCCGTCTGTCCATACGTCAACAATTGGATACGGCTCGGGCTAGAGGCTGTATTTATGAACCGATCTTTACGAAACTTCATGGGTACCTTTGTTATGACCGTGGGACGAGAACGAGTGTTTTGGAGTGCGGTCCGAAATTCAAGATGGCTGCCAGCCGCCATTTTGTACCGACGATGCAGAAATCTGTTTTTAGCTTAACTTGACATAGTCAAGATAAGCTATTGCCATCACGCGTGCGGAAGTCTGTTAGTCTGTGAGTCTGTTCACATTTTCCTTTAGCACGGGCTACACCCCGCAGTTCTTGTCTGATCGTCACGAAATTTCATATGCAGGTTTGGGGTCATGTCTAGATGAGAACGTCCCCTTATGGTCGCGATCGGGCAACCGGTATGGCTGCCCGAGCCCAAAACCTGAAAACCATTAGCACAGTCTACAGGTCGTATTTATGAAGGAATTTCATTGTAACTTGGTAGGATGACTCTGTATAGTGCCTAGATGAGAACGTCCCCTTTTGGGCATGATCTATCAACCGTGATGGCTGCCCAAGCCCGAAACCCAAAAACTTTTAGCACAGTCTGCATGTCATGTTTAATGTGGAGGGACTTCATTGTAACTTGGTAGTATGACTCCTTATGATGTCTAGATGCGAATTTCCCCATTTGGGCATGATCTGCCAACCGTGATGACTGCCCTAGCCCAAAACCCGAAAACCTTTAGCACAGTCTACAGGTCATATTTATTGAGGAATTTCATTGTAACTTGGTGGGTTGACTTCATACAATGTCTAGATGAGAAAGTCCCCCTTTGGACATGATTGGGCAACTGTGACGGCTACAGGAGCCCGAAGCCTGAAAACCTTTAGCACAGTCTTGAGGTCATATTTATGATACGATTTCATTGTAACTTAGCAGGATGACTTCAAATAATGTCTAGATGAGAACGTCCCATTTTGATCGCGATCATGCAGCCTTGATGGGTGCCCAAGCCCAAAAACCTTTAGCATAGGCAAAAGGTCATATTTATGGAAGGATTTCATTGTAACCTGTTAGGTTGACTCCATATAATGCCTAGATGATAACATCCCCTTTCAGTCGTGATTGGTCATTTGTGATGGCTACAAGTGCCCGAAGCCCAAAAACCTTGAGCACAGTCTACAGGTCATATTTATGAAGGGATTTCATTGTAACTTCTTAGAATCACTCCAGATGATGCTCAGATGAGATTGTCCCCTATGGTTGCGATTATTCACCCATGATGGCTGCCCAAGCCTGAAGCCCGAAAACCTTTAGCACAGTCTACAGGTCATATTTATGAAGGGACTTCATTGTAACTTGGTAGGTTAACTTCATATAATGTCTAGATGAGAATGTGCGATCATTCACCCATGATGGCTGCCCGAGCCCGAAGCCCGAAAACCTTTAGCACAGTCTACAGGTCATATTTATGAAGGGATTTCATTGTAACTTGGTAGGTTAACTTCATATAATGTCTAGATGAGAACGTCCCCTTTTGGACATGATTGGGCAACTGTGACGGCTAAAGGTGCCCGAAGCCCGAAAACCTTTAGCACAGTCTACAGGTCATATTTATGAGGGGATTTCATTGTAACTTGGTAGGATGGCTCCAAATAATGTCTAGATGAGAACGTCCCCTTTTGATCGCGATCATTCAGCCTTGATGGGTGCCCGAGCCCAAAAACCTTTAGCATAGGTAAAAGGTCATATTTATGGAAGGATTTCATTGTAACCTATTAGGTTGACTCCATATAATGCGTAGATGATGACATCGCCTTTTGGTCGTAATTGGTCAGCTGTGTTGGCTACAAGTGCCGGAAGCCCAAAAACCTTGAGCACAGTCTACAGGTCATATTTATAAAGGGATTTCATTGTAACTTCATAGGATCATTCCAGATGATGCCCAGATGAGATTGTCCGCTTTGGTTGCGATTATTCAACCATGATGGCTGCCCGAAGCCCGAAAACCTTAAGCACAGTCTACAAGTCATATTTATGAAGGGATTTCATTGTAACTTGGTAGGTTGACTTCATATAATGTCTAGATGAGAACGTCCCCTTTTGGACATGTTTGGGCAGCTTTGACGGCTAAAGGTGCCCGAAGCCCGAAAACCTTTAGCACTGTCTACAGGTCATATTTATGAAGGGATTTCATTGTAACTTGGTAGGTTGACTCCAAATAATGTCAAGATGAGAACGTCCCATTTTGGCCATGATCATTCAGCCTTGATGGGTGCCCGAGCTCAAAAACCTTTAGCATAGGCAAAAGGTTATATTTATAGAAGGATTTCATTGTTACATTGTTAGGTTGACTCCATATAATGCCTAGATGATGACATCCTCTTTTGGTCGTGATTGGTCAACTGTGATGGCTACAGGTGCCCGAAGCCCGAAAACCTTGAACACGGTCTACAGGTCATATTTATGAAGGGATTTCATTGTAACTTCGCAGGATCACTCCAGATGATGCCCAGATGAGATTGTCCCCTTTGGTTGCGATCATTCAACCATGATGGCTGCCCGAGCCCGAAGTCCGAAAACCTTCAGCACAGTCTAAGGTCATATTTATGAAGGGATTTCATTGTAACTTGGTAGGTTGACTTCATATAATGTCTAGATGAGAACGTCCCCTTTTGGACACGAGTGGGCAACTGTGACGGCTTCAGGGGCCCAAAGCCCGAAAACCTTTAGAACAGTCTACAGGTCATAATTATGAAGGGATTTTATTGTAGCTTGGTAGGATGACTCCAAGTAGTGTCCAGATGAGAACGTCCCCTTTTGGTCACGCTCATTCAGCCTTGATGGCTGCCCGAGCCCAAAAACCTTTAGCATGTCTGTAGGTCATATTTATGGAAGGATTTCATTGTAACTTGTTAGGTTGACTCCATATAATGCCTAGATGATGACATCCCCTTGTGGTCGTGGTTGGTCAACTGTGATGTCTATAGGTGCCTGAAGCCCGAAAACATTTGGCACAGTCTACAGATCGTATTTATGGAGGGATTTCATTGTAACTTGGTAGGTTGACTTCATATAATGTCTAGATGAGAACGTCCCCTTTGGACGCAATTGGGAAACTGACGGCTACAGGGGCCCGAAGCCCGAAAACCTTTAGCACAGTCCACAGGCCATATTTATGAAGGGATTTTAATGTAACTTGATAGGATGACTCATTTTGGAATAATTTCATTGTAATTTGGTAACTTTTTTTGATATATGTTAACTGTGAGGGCCACATATATTAACTGTGAGGTCATATTAACCCACCCCACAGATCTTTAGTACAGTGTACACCTCATATTATTTTTATCATAAACATAGCATACAGGGAACAGAAATGAACATATTCCCAATTATCACAATTCTTGTCTTATTTCATAATCCTTTCACAAACATTGAACATTATCCTTTTCATCAAACACAACACACAAGTTAAGCTACAGTGTCATTGACACTTTCATTTGAACAGAACTTCCATATGAAAGCTCTGATTTGAATAATTTTTAGTACCATGGGATACATCACACATAATACGGGGTTTTTTCTCGTGCGTAAATTGTGCAAATTAGACTAATTTTGATGTTTTTTGGGGTTACTTTCAGCACTGTAAGTGCAAATGCCAATACGGCTCGGGCGAGAGGCCGTATTTATGAACCGATCTTTACGAAACTTCTTGGGTACCCTTGGTATCACCGTGGGACGAGAACAAGTGTTTTTGGATCCGGTCTGAAATTCAAGATGGCCGATGGCAGCCATTTTGTACAAAATTAGGTGCAATCAGATTTTTGCACAGAACTTCCATATGAAAGTGCTGATTTGAATAATTTTTTGTGTGAATGTTTAGTACCATGGGATACATCACATATAATACGTGTTTTTTTCTCGTGCAGAAATTATGCAAATTAGATGAACTTTGATTTTTTCAGTGCGACTTACAGTAAGTACACATGTCAATACGGCTCGGGCTAGAGTCTGTATTTATGTATTTATGAACCGGATCTTCACGAAACGTCTTGGGTACCTTTGTTATCACCTTGGGATGAGAACGAGTGTTTCTGGGTGCAGTCCAAAATTCAAGATGGCTGCCAGTGGCCATTTTGTACCGAAATTAGGTCTAATCAGTTTTTTATGTGTACCCATACTATGTATGGTACACATAATGCCGGCATCCGGGGTGACCATCCGTCGTTCGTCCATCCTTTGTCCGTCCGTCCGTCCGTCCGTCTGTCCATCTGGCGTCTGTATCCATTTCTTTGGCATTCAATAACTTGAAAAATATTGCTTGGATTGTCAAGTTACTTTATATTTGTGTTCAGGTTACTGATGTGCCGAGCTGTATAGTTTTTGGTGTAAATCTGATAATTTAATCCTGAGATATTAACCCTTTATCCTTCAAATTGAAAATTCCTCCAATCCCTTTGGCATTCGATAACTTGAAAAATATTGCTTGGATTGTCTAGTTACTTTAAATTTGTGTTCAGGTTACTGATGTGCCAAGCTGTATAGTTTTTAGTGTAAATCTGATAATTTGATCCCGAGATATTAACTCTTTATCCTTCAAATTGAAAATTTCTCCAATCCCTTTGGCATTCGATAACTTGAAAAATATTACTTGGATTGTCAAGTTACTTTATATTTGTGTTCAGGTTACTGATGTGCCGAGCTGTATAGTTTTTGGTGTAAATCTGATATTTTCATCCTGAGATATTAACCCTTTATCCTTCAAATTGAAAATTCCTCCAATCCCTTTGGCATTCGATAACTTGAAAAATATTGCTTGGATTGTCAAGTTACTTTATATTTGTGTTTAGGTTACTAATGTGCCGAGCTGTATAGTTTTTGGTGTAAATCTGATAATTTAATTCTGAGATATTAACCCTTTATCCTTCAAATAGAAAATTCCTCAAATCCATTTGGCATTCGATAACTTGAAAAATATTGCTTGGATTGTCAAGTTACTTTATAATTGTGTTCAGGTTACTGATGTGCTGAGCTGTATAGTTTTTGTTGTTAATCTGATAATTTGATCCCGAGATATTAACCCTTTATCCTTCAAATTGAAAATTCCTCCAATCTCTTTGGCATGAGATAACACAAAAAATATCAATCTGATTGTCATGTTACTTTATATGTTTATTCAGGTTACTGGTGTGCTGTGCTGTATAGTTTTTTTATGTAAATCTGATAATTTGATCCGGAGATATTAACCCTTTATCCATCAAATTAGACACTCCTCCAATCCATTTCTATATGTACCCATACCTTGTATGGTGTACATAATGTCGGCATCCGTGGTGGCCCTACGTCATACAGCTTTCTACTAGTTGCACGTATGGGTACACATCTGACGATTTCATCAGCCTATTTTTGTACACAACTTCTATATGGCTCAGGCCAGAGGCCGTATTTATGAACCAATCTTTACGAAACTTCATGGGCACCTTTGTAATCACCATGGGATGAGAACGGGTGTTTTTGGGTGTGGTCCGAAATTCAAGATGGCCACTAGCAGCCATTTTGTACCAAAATTAGTGCAATCAGTCTTTTGTACAGAACTTCTGTATGAAAGTTCTGATTTGAATAAATTTTTGTATGAATGTTTAATAACATGGAATACATCACATATAGTACGGGTTTTTTTCTCATGCAGAAATTATGCAAATTAGATGAACTTTGATTTATTCAGTGCTACTTATACACTGTAAGTGCACATGCCAATACGGCTCGGACTAGAGGCTGTATTTATGAATCGATCTTCACAAAACTTCTTGGGTACCTTTGTTATCACCTTGGGGCGAGAACGAGTGTTTCTGGGTGCGGTCCAAAATTCAAGATGGCTGCCAGTGGCCATTTGGTACCGAAATTAGGTCCAATCAGTTTTTTGTCACAACTTCTACACAGCTCATATTTGTGAACTGATCTTCACGAAACTTCTTGGGTACCTTTGTTTTCACCTTGGGACAGGAATGAGTGTGTTTTGGGGTGCCTTTGTTATCACTGTGCTATGAGAACAAATATTTTGAGGTTCAGTCAGACGCACTCTGGGACTCAAAGATTTCTTTTCTAGTTTAGCATCTGACTGTCACCCACCTTTACAATACTTTACCTATACATTTGTGACAGGCTACGGTCAGTATTTATGTACAGACCGTTACAATACTTTATATGTACCTTTGTTATCAGGTCATTACCTAGATGTTTGTCATTGCTGTGTCACATACTATACATGTACATGTCTTTGTCTTGACAAGTTGAGCTACAGTGTCATTGACACTTTCATTTGAGGATGCCAAATCAATGGTAAAATTGGTGGCTCCAAGGACATAAAGGGATGATGGAAGTGAACAACAGTTGTTACGAACGTTCAGGGCTGTAACTTGATAATTTTTATAAAAATTATTTCATGTTTCCCAATTTCAGGACATGCGCCTGACGTCATCATTCTTGCTAATGATTTATACACTGTTTGTTAAGTGTTCCTTCCCTATCCCTCCTTGAAGCCCTCCTATTAAACTCCCAAGCTTTTTGACTTATTTTTATCGAAATTTTTTATTAAATTTCTTGGGAGTTTAACGTGTGTAACAGAATGTTGATTCTGTTTACCCGCATGGTTACGTCCTCACCCTAGGGGTGTTGGGTCGTTTGGGTCATGCATCTTCTATCTGATGTATCCTTTTTTCTTTGTTTGAAGATCTTGCTTTACATCTGGTAGCTTTAAAATCGGTTACTGACTTTAAGCCTTTTTTCTGTAAGCCTGATGTCTTGTTTCCGTTTTTTTCCTTGGCGTTTACATTGGCAACGAAAATGTATATAGTATTTAGTTATTAATATACCTCTTTGGGAACAATGTCTACCTCAAGTTTGATGACCATTGTCCGAGGTATTGCCCTGCACCCGGCATTTTTAATCAAAATGCATTTTGAAGGATTGGGAGGTATTACATGCAAAAGAAATTGACTTCTATAGCCCAATGCACATGCCCAATACAAGGGACATAATCCGATTATGAGAAGTTGCTCAATTACCATAGTAACCGAGTGATTGCAGACAACTCAGATGTTTACTACCGTGCAAAATTGGAAATATTATAGGAAACAACTTAGAAACGATCAAATCAATGAATCAATAAGAAGAATTTTTAAACAATCTGAGACACAAACGATAAGTCAAAGTAACAAAAGTGCCATGGTTTTGTTTCTATAGAAATGATCAGTTAATTGATTTTCCCCCAATTGGGCCATACTCTGCAAATTTTTCCCAATGGCATCACACCCTTTCCCAAAGAGGTTGGAATGACCCCTGTTTACCAAAATAGATTGAAACTTACAGAAATTTTGGTTTCTGTCCAATAACTTTTGAAAGACTGCTCAGAATGAATTTGTTTTCAGCTTGCATTTGTAACAATTTCTATATCATACTTGGTAAAGATGTGAGCAGACACGTTTTAAGGTGTTTGGAAAGTGACTGGATGTCAACTTTGATATTGAGATCTTTGGTGAGTGATGCTTGCCGATTGATCTAGTATTTCCTGTTTCTTTTTCTACTTTTTACAAAGGTGATGTTTTGGTGAGAATTTGAGTTTGGTCATGTTAAATACTAAATTATGCATAATAACTTTAATTTTTCTTCTTTCTCCAGAATCTACTTGCGATAAATAATATGATCAAATGGGGTGAGAAGAAATTCAGTGGAAAAAGAATATTGCCTGTTGATGAAAGTGAGGAAGAAGCAAATGCAACAAAAAGAGTCTGTCCTGAGGGTTTAATGCGAAAGTTACAAGATTTGCAAAGTGATCGTGTGGAGGCCAATGGAGGACTTCCAAACAGTTGAAAAAGTCTAACTGGAGTTTTAAAAATTGTTCACTACTGGAAATAATTGGAGGTTCTCAGAGGGTGCATTTTGTACCTGTGTAATAACATCTGCTGCATTTCTGTTCCAAAATGTTTTCTAAATGACAGGGGCTTGAAATACATTTGATGTGAGATGTTGTTTGGACAGTATGGCTCATCATGGCATATCTCACACTGACATCTTAAGATCAACCTGTTATATTATGGTCGGCTCATATTTACCTCAGCTCCAGAATTCAGTTATTTGGCCCCCTTAAAAAGAAATGCCTTTTTTGTGTTTTGCATCTGCTGAAATGCACTGTACCAAGATTTTAGCTTGACAGTTCATAAGTTCTAAATGAAGAACTGATGCAATTAACATTGCAGTGTTATTTTGTTTTCTGCAGGGTTTAATCCATGTGTAATGGCAGAGGAGCCTTTTTAGGGCTGAGAATCTAATCGGGTAACCATGGTTTCCCCCCCCCCCCCCCCCTCCTAGAAGTAGAAACTTTTTTACCCTAAATGCATTTGGAGTGGATTACTGACACATATTTGGTGAGATTTTACTGCCCGATTCTCATTGGAGATGGGGGGGGGGGGGGGGGAGGTTGCAAAATTTGGCCTCTGAGAGGACCTGGATCTGAAGATGTTTTTACTAAGAATATCTCTACTATGGATATTTTAATCCTTGAGAGTTCAGTTCCAAGTTTGTATTTTTTTCCTTATCAACACTGGTGTCCTTTTAATCGATCATGAGGAATTAGTTTTCACGATAGTCTTTTTGCTATGGCAGTGATTTTCAGTCGCATCTTTGCTGCCTATGTAAACAGGCAGACAAGACGTGACTACAACCATTCCAGAAGATGACCAGTAGCTGGAAGTTCAAATGAATTGTTTTGGACCCTAAAAAAGTTACTCCCTGAACTATTTCAGTGCTAAGGCAATTCGAAAAGCCCAGAATCTTGCAGGTCAGCCTTAACCCCTTTATTAACACGCTGATTAAATCTGCCAGACACTAAATAAATAATTGCACTTCAAATTTTGCTACTCTCTCTATTCAGCTTTTGAAATATCAAGCCCTTACCTTCTAGAAGGAGCTCTGTCCAGTGGGGTGTTGTGAGCTATGTTTTGAAAGCAAAATTAGAATTGCACTTATATATGGGAATGAGAACTGTAAAGCAATGTTAATTGAAAGGGTTGAAGGATTTATTTTCTTTAATCTGTAGATAAACTAATGCAGGAAGGAGCTCTGATCTCTTCCCAACAGTTCTACAGTAATCCTACATGGCATGTGTCTCAGTTTTATTTTCTAAACAAATTTGCATGGGTCGAAACTCAAATCAAATCTGCAAACTACTTGTTCGTGCTGTAGCAGGGTTCCTGCAGACCTTGAAAAGCCTTGAATTTGAAAATCAGTTTTCAAGGCCTGGAAAGTCATTCAATTGCCCCCAAACTTCAAAAGTGGCCTGGAACATCCTTGAAAACAATCTTTTAAAATATAAAAACCATCAAAATTTACCCGTGATTATCCCACAACTTATTTCTGCTTGTACTGTATTCTAGATTTTCAGTCGATAACCTTGAAAAACTATGAATTTTACTTCTATGAAGCCTTGAAAACCTTAAATGTTCTATATCCAAAACTGAACTGAAAACTCTAAATTTTTTTAAGCCAGTCCTGATGGGGATTGATTTCGGGACTATGGCACCGAATTGCCCAGTCTTGAATGATTTGTGATCTGTCACCATATCCCCCTACCCCCACCCCCTCCCCCCCCCCCCCCCCCAAAAAAAAGTTGGAATTAAATCTGCCAGTAATTTGGTTCACTGTACACCCAATATGGTCATTTAATCTATTCTATCCTCTTTGACAAAGCTCTATGAACCGTGTCAAGCAAGATAATTTTAATAGAATAAATGCTTTGATTATCTCCAGAATATAGGAACATGACCTTATCCCTATCAACTGAATATTCCTGTTAATTGAATAATTCATTGGCTAAAGAGCTTTTCAATTAAGTTTCCACTTCAGTTGTTGAAAATTGAATTTTCAGTAGTGAACATCAAATTAAGACATTTAAGCTATCACATTGTTTCTGCTACATTTTTCTAAACTCTCATTAACATATATTTATGTATGTCATATTTATAATTTATTTTTGTGTTCACATAAATTGGAAATAAGGCCACACAAAGATCTGTTTCTCAGGCCATTTTTTTGTAAAAAATGCAGGTGGGCAGTGTTTTATTTTACTTTTTATTTTAGTAATTATTGTTCCTTTATTAACACAACTTGACTTGAGCTATTAGGATGGATTGCGATCCATTGTCCGTCTATGTCCATACCTCTATCTGGCCTTAATTCCTCCAGCACACCCTACAGGTCAGAGCTCTCACCCAATGAATTTCAGATTTTATACGTGGCTTTGGGGTAATGTCTAGATGGGAGCTATCAAATTTTGAAAAACATGGCCAGCAATGCCCATCTTGGATTTGGCATATAAATTGTCAGCAATTCTATTAGACACCCTACAGGCCGCATCTCTCACCTGATCTTTTTCAGATTTCATATGTAACTTTGGTGCAATGTCGAGATGGGAGCTATCAATTTTTAGCTTAACTTGACATAGTCAAGATAAGCTATTGCCATCACACGTGCTGAAGTCTGTTCACATTTTCCGTTAGCACAGGCTACACGCTGTAGTTCTTGTCTGATCGTCACAAAATTTCATATGCAGGTTTGGGGTCATGTCTAGATGAGAACGTCCCCATTTGGTCGTGATCGGTCCACCAGTATCGCTGCCCGAGCCCAAAACCCAAAAACCATTAGCACAGTCTACAGGTCGAATTTATGAAGGGATTTCATTGTAACTTGGTAGGATGCCTCTGTATAATGCCTAGATGAGAACGTCCCCTTTTGGGCATGATCTGTCAACCGTGATGGCTGCCTAAGCCTGAAACCAAAAAACTTTTAGCACAGTCTACAGGTCATGTTTAATATGGATGGATTTCATTGTAATTTGATAGGATGACTCCTTATGATGTCTAGATGAGAATTTCCCCATTTGGGCGTGATCTGCCAACCGTGACGACTGCCTGAGCCCAAAACCTTTAGCACAGTCTACGGGTCATATTTATTGGGGAATTTCATTGTAACTTGGTGGGTTGACTTCATATAATGTCTAGATGAGAAAGTCCCCTTTTGGACGTGATTGGCCAACTGTGACAGCTACAGGGGCCCGAAGCCCGAAAACCTTTAGCACAGTCTAGAGGTCATATTTATGAAGGGATTTCATTGTAACGTGGTAGGATGACCCCAAATAATGTCTAGATGAGAACGTCCCATTTTGATCGCAATCATTCAGCTTTTGATGGGTGCCCGAGCCCAAAAACCTTTAGCATAGGCAAAAGGTCATATTTATGGAAGGATTTCATTGTAACCTGTTAGGTTGACTCCATATAATGCCTAGATGATGACATCCTCTTTTGGTCATGATTGGTCAACTGTGATGGCTACAGGCGCCCGAAGCCTGAAAACCTTTAGCACTGTCTACAGGTCATATTTATGAAGGGATTTCATTAATTGTCCCCTTTGGTTGTGATTATTCAACCATGATGGCTGCCTGAGCCCAAAACCCGAAAACCTTTAGCACAGTCTACAGGTCATATTTATGAAGGGATTTCATTGTAACTTGGTAGGTTGACTTCATATAATGTCTAGATGAGAACGTCCTCTTTTGGACACGATTGGGCAACTGTGACGGCTACAGGGGCCTGAAGCCCGAAAACCTTTAGAACAGTCTATAGGTCATAATTATGAAGGAATTTCATTGTAGCTTGGTAGGATGACTCCAAATAATGTCTAGATGCAAACATCCCCTTTTGGTCGCGATCATTCAGCCTTGATGCCCGAGCCCAAAATTCTTTAGCATAGTCTATAGGTCGTATTTATGGAAAGATTTCATTGTAACTTGTTAGGTTGACTCCTTATAATGCCTTGATGATATCCCCTTTTGGTCGTGATTGGTCAACTGTGATGGCTACAGGGACCCGAAGCCCAAAAACCTTCAGCACAGTCTACAGGCCATATTTATGAAGGAATTTCATTGTAACTTGGTAGGTTGACTTCATATAATGTCTAGATGAGAACAGCCCCTTTTGGACACCATTAGGCAACTGTGACGGCTACAGGGGCCTGAAGCCCAAAAACCTTTAGCACAGTCTACAGGTGATATTTATGAAGGGATTTCATTGTACCTTGGTAGGATGACTCCAAATAATATCTAGATGAGAACGTTCCCTTTTGGTCGCGATCATTCAGCCTTGATGACTGCCCGAGCCCAAAACCTTTAGCATAGTCTATAGGTCATATTTATGGAAGGATTTCATTGTAACTTGTTAGTTTGACTCCATATATGCCTAGATGATGACATCTCTTTTTGGTCATGATTGGTCACCTGTGACGGCTACAGGTGCCCGAAAACCTTGAGCACAGTCTACAGGTCATATTTATGAAGGGATTTCATTGTAACTTCGTAGGATTACTCCAGATGATGCCCAGATGAGAATGTTTCCTTTTGGTTGCGATCATTCAACCATGATGGCGGCCCGAGCCTGAAGCCCAAAAACCTTTAGCACAGTCTACAGGTCATATTTATGAAGGGATTTCATTGTAACTTGGTAGGTTGACTTCATATAATGTCTAGATGAGAACGGCCCCTTTTGGACACATTTGGGCATCTGTGACAGCTACAGGGGCCCGAAGCCCAAAAATCTTTAGCATAGTCTGCAGGTCATATTTATGAAGGGATTTCATTGTAACTTGGTAGGATGACTCCAAATAATGTCTAGATGAGAACATACCCTTTTGATCGCGATCATTTAGCCTTGATGTCTGCCCGTGCCCAAAAACCTTTACCATAGTCTGTAGGTCGTATTTATGGAAGGATTTCATTGTATCTTGTTAGGTTGACTCCATATAATGCCTAGATGATGACATCCCTTTTTGGTCGTGATTGACAGCCTGAAAACTTAGATCAGTCTACACATCATATTTATGAAGGGATTTCATTGTAACTTCGTAGGATCACTCCAAATGATGCCCAGATGAGAGATGTCCGCTTTTGGTGCTATCATTCAACCATGATGGCTGCCTGAGGCCCAAGCCCGAAAACCTTTAGCACAGTCTACACTGATGACATCCCCTTTTGGTCCTGATTGGTCAACTGTGATGGCTACAGGTGCCCGAAGCCTGAAAACCTTGAGCACAGTCTACAGGTCATATTTATGAAGGGGTTTCATTGTAACCTGGTAGGTTGACTTCATATAATGTCTAGATGAGAAGGTCCCCTTTTGTATGCAATTGGGCAGTTGTGACGGCTACAGGTACCCGAAGCCTGAAAACCTTTAGCACAATCTACAGGTCATATTTATGAAGGGATTTCATTGTACCTTGGTAGGATGACTCCAAATAATGTCTAGATGAGAACGTCCCCTTTTGGTCGCGATCATTCAGCCTTTATGGCTGCCCAAGCCCAAAAACCTTTAGCATAGCCTATTGGTCGTATTTATGGAAGTATTTCATTGTAACTTGTAAGGTTGACTCCATGTAATGCCTAGATGATGACATCCTATTTTGGTTGTGATTGGTCAACAGTGACTGCTTCAGGGGCCCGAAGCCCAAACAACTTGAGCACAGTCTACAGGTCATATATGAAGGGATTTCATTGTAACTTCGTAGGATCACCACAGATGATGCCCAGATGACAACGCCCCCTTTTGGTCGTGATCATTCAACCATGATGGCTTCCCGAGCCCAAAACCCAAAAAACTTTAGTACAGACTACAAGTCGTATTTGTGAAGGGAATTCATTGTAACTTCGAATGACTCAATATAATGTCAAGATGAGGACGTCCCCTTTTAGTTGCAATCAGTCTACCGTTATGGCTACACAGGCTGAACCCTGAAAATCTTTAGCACTGTCTACAGGCCATATTTATGAAGGGATTTTAATGTAACTTGATAGGATGACTCTTTTTGGAATAATTTCACTGTAACTTGGTAAGTTTCGTTGACATACATTAACTGAGGGCCACATACATTAACTGTGAGGTCATATTAACCCACCCCTCAGCTCTTTAGTACAGTGTACACCTCATATTATTAGCACAACTTTGGCGAAGCCAAATTTGAGCTTATGCTGTGGCTAGTCGTCCGTCGGGCCATCTGTCCGTCAACAATTCAATACGGCTCGGGCTAGAAGCCGTATTTATGAAGCGATCTTTACGAAACTTCTTGGATACCTTTGTTGTGACCGTGGGACGAGAACGAGTGTTTTTGGGTCCGATCCGAAATTCAAGTTGGCAGCCATTTTGTACAAAATTAGATGCAATCAGATTTTTGCGCAGAACTTCCTTATGAAAGCGCTGATTTGAATAATTTTTGTATGAATGTTTAGTACCATGGGATACATCACATATAATACAGGTTTTTTTCTTTGTCGTAAATTATGCAAATTAGACAAACTTTGATGTATTTTGTGTTACTTTCAGCACTGTAAGGGCAAATGCCAATACGGCTCGGGCTAGAAGCCGTATTTATGAACGGATTTTCACAAAACTTCTTGGGTACCTTTGGTATCACTGTGGGATGAGTACTAGTGGTTTTGGGTCCGGTCCTGAAATTCTAGATGGCCCATGGCAGCCATTTTGTTCAAAATTTGGTGCAATCAGATTTTTGCACAGAACTTCCATATGAAAGCGCTGATTTGAATAATTTTTTGTATGAATGTTTAGTACCATAGGATACATCACATATAATACAGGTTTTTTTCTCGAGCAGAAATTATGCAAATTAGATGAACTTTGATTTATTCAGTGCTACTTACACACAGTATGTACACATGTCAATACGGCTCGGGCTAGAGTCTGTATTTATGAAGTGATCTTCACGAAACATCTTGGGTACCTTTGTTATCGCCTTGCGACGAGAACAAGTGTTTCTGGGTGCAGTCCAAAATTCAAGATGGCTGCCAGTGGCCATTTTGTACCGAAATTCGGTCTAATCAGTTTTTTGTGCACAACGTCTATACGGCTCGGGCTAGAGGCCATATTTATGAACCGATCTTTACGAAACTTCTTGGGTACCTTTGTTATCACCGTGGGATGAGAACGAGTGTTTTGGGGTTTGGTCCGAAATTCAAGATGACCACCAGCAGCCATTTTGTTCCAAAATTAGTGCAATCAGTCTTTTGTACAGAACTTCTGTATGAAAGTTCTGATTTGAATAAATTTTTGTGTGAATGTTTAGTAACATGGAATACATTACATATAGTACATTTTTTTTTCTTGTGCAGAAATTATGCAAATTAGATGAGCTTTGATTTATTCAGTGCTACTTGTACACAGTAAGTGCACATGTCAATACAGCTCGGGTTAGAGTCTGTATTTATGAACCGATCTTCACGAAACTTCTTGGGTACCTTTGTTATCACCTTGGGACGAGAACGAGGGTTTCTGGGTGCGGTCCAAAATTCAAGATGGCTGCCAGTGGCCATTTTGTACCGAAATTAGGTCAAATTAGTTTTTTGTCACAACTGCTTTACAGCTTGTATTTATGAACTGACCTTCACGAAACTTCTTGGGGTACCTTTGTTTTCACCTTCAATTAGTTTTTTGTCACAACTTCTATACAGCTCGTATTTATGAACCGATCTTCACGAAATTTCTTGGGTACATTTGTTTTCTCCTTGGGACAGGAGCAAGTCTGTTTTGGGGTGCACTGTGCTATGAGAACAAATATTTGGGGTTCAGTCAGACCCACTCTGGGACTCCCAAGATTTCTTTTCTAGTTTAGCATCTGACTGTCACCCAACTTTACAATACTTTACCTATACATTTGTTTCAGGCTACAGTCAGTATTTATGTACAGACCGTTACAATACATTTTATGTACCTTTGTTATCAGGTCATTACCATGATGTTTGTCATTGCTGTGTCACATGCTATACATGTACATGTCTTAACAAGTTGAGCTACAGTGTCATTGACACTTTCATTTTTATTATAAACATAGCATACAGGGAACAGAAATGAACATATTCCCAATTATCACAATTCTTGTCTTATTTCATAATCCTTTCATAAACATTGAACATTATCCTTTTCATCAAACACAACACAGACAAGTTAAGCTACAGTGTCATTGACACTTTCATTTAAATGAAGTCCCAGGATTAATATTTGAGGGCCCAATTTTAAACTTAAGGTGGCATATGACAATTAATCTTTAAAAATCTCCTTCAGATCCACCAGTCAGAATGTATATATATTCAGTATACAGCATCCTGGGGTGGTGGGAGTCAGATTCAAGTTAGTTCAAGTTAAGCACCTAGGTTGATACCTGGGCTCCTTAGTTTTGCGGCAGTCAAAATGACCATTCAGAGGTGCCTGAGAAACAGATATTTTAGCTTTTTAGGCCTAATTCATCTGGTCAATACCAGAACTATAATTTCTAGATTATAATTGAAGCTACTGATTATTGTGCTGCAGGTAATGATTGTATATGTATGCATTAGGTCAGGACAAAATGACCCACAACTATTGTGAATTATGTAGGAAGACCCAGTCAGAGTGTGTTATTTCCTCTGGTGGTACTCTTTACACTGCTACTTTCGACCTTGTCCATCATACTCATCATTGTAATTTTCCATGGACTCAAATCATGTTGTGATCAAATTGAGATTTAGAAATTTGAGTTTAAGCAAAGGGTTGTTACAACATTGTTTGATAATACAGTGTAGCCCTCCTAATTCAATATCCCTGTTAATTGATGTGACTTCCAAACAACAAATCATTTATCATACCTTCCATACAAATTTGACTTGTTAATTGGATATAGCTTACAGAGTAAAAAAATCTGGTAATCTATTGGAAAAATAACTCTTGACAACCATTGAATTCCTCACACTTATAGACGTTTTTCTGCTCAATACATCTAGAGACGGGCCGGATACCAAAAATTTGTTACAGTATCGTCATTGAGTAGATACTGATATGCCATACCAAAGCAGTTAAAAGTTGCAAGATTTTTCGATATGTTATGATTTCCTGCCTCAAACTCAAAATAGGTGTTTCTTTGTGGCCCTGGTGGAAAATAGCATATACGCTTTCCCCATACTGCAAATTCAGTACAATAATTTTTCAGTTGTTCCAAATACCTCATTTCAAGAAAGTTGGTTATACAACCTCAAATAAAAGATTTTTGAAACGTATATCTGATAAAAAAAAAAGGAAGAAAATATACATTTAATATTACGCAGGATTTACGTGTGTTTGTGTGAATCAATTCCGATAAATATGTTTCAATTCCTCAGTTTCAGCTTGATGTTGTCTGCAAAACCCCAGTGATTCTGTCTTAGGTTTGTCATTTCGATGCTGACATGGACGTCATAAATAGAATGAATCAGTTACTTCACCTGAGAAAAAGAAGAGAGGAATTCTTGGCAAATTTTCTGTAATAAGCAGTACAGCACTTCTATTGGTCAGGAACAGAGTTAATACTGAACATGTGCACATTCTTCCTTGGAAAGAGTTGAGTTCCTGAAAACAATCTGTTTAAAAAATAAAACATGCATCAAGCCATTCAGTGTATTCACCCATATAAACTCAAAGTTTTTGCGTGAGTTCAAGGAACATGCTTGTCAAATATTAATCATGTTTGAAAGTTATTATTCAATATGCACCCAGATCAAGTTTTGGAAATGTCCAAGACTTGTTGCATCAGATGCTTTGCCGCCCCCCCCCCCCCCCCCCCCTCCTCAATCCAAGCCATTCAGTGTATTCACCCATATGAACTCGTTATAAAGTTTTTGCGTGAGTTCAAGGAACATTTTTGTCAAATATTAATCATGTTTGAAAGTTATTATTCAATATGCACCCAGACAAGTGTTTTGGAAATGTCCAAGACTTGTTGCATCAGATGCTTTGCTCCCCCTTCAGTCCCATTGATCGAAGGTCTTATTGTCAAGGTCACACAGCAAAACTTTGATATTGTTATACAGCCCTTTCATAGTTGGTACTATTATTTCTCAAGAAACACAAGTGTGTCGCGACTTTGATCCAAGATCATACTGTCAAAGTCAAGATCACAGGCAACAAGACTTTGATATTGTTATACAGCCATTGTCTGGTTTGTATAATTGAATCTGTGTGACGGATCTTCTTCATACTTCACACAATTGTTACCCATAACCTACCTTTGTGTCATGACTTTGACCCATTGTCATATCATGAAGATTAAGATCACAAGCTGTAACACTTGGATTCTTGTCTTGTATTCAGCTTCCCCTGAAAGCAGTGATCCTTGGCAGAGCTGTCTAGGCAAAGCTAGCAGTTTCTTGTTTTTCATTAAGGCTAAACCTTTCTCGCATTGGAATGGTTCAGTCATATGGAACATCACTCTAGAGTTTTCACTATGCAGATATAATATTAAAAAAGTCCTGATCTCCTCCCCACTTGGAATTTTGTTTTTGTGTAACTGAATATAAAGTCTTATCTCATTTTTTTCTCACGACTAATTAGAAATGAAGTGGCATGTAGCTTTTGTTAATTTTTTTGTTCCCTTTCAAGTTTGGGTTTGTGAACTTTGTGTACTGCTCAATTACAGGCCATTCCTGTCAAGGCATCACAGCAATGTGCTCTGCTCAGTGTTGTGGGTTATTGGGAAGGGTTGGGGGAGGGGCCTTCTCCAGAAAGAAGAGACGATCTGTGCAGATTACTCTATTGTTGTGGAGTATGGAGATTCCAACATCGTCAGTCGGGAGTCAAAAGAAGTGGGTGGGAGGAGGAGGAATTCTCAATGCATTCGCAACTTACAGAAACCACTAGAATGTTTTCTATTGCCACACTTTGATCATAGCCCAGTGATTTTGTACCACATCCCCATTTGCCACATTTTATTTACCACCACCCTCCCCTCCCCTTCCGCCCTAACATGACGGCAGTGATTTATGGAATAATACCAAACCGTACCTCTCAACTCAAACTTTCAATACCGCCCATTTCTAAATACGTCCAATAGAAGCATTTAATCTATTGTATCGGTGAGCTCTGTCAAACAAGTTGTAATAGAATAATTGTTCAGATTATTGTGAAAAGACAGGAAAATGACCTTGATTCTTGTTAATCCTGTTTAATATTTAAATTAAACAGGCTTTGTTTTACTGGTAAAATAGGACCCCCTCTAAAATGGGCAACATGGCTTATTAATACTCACCTCAGATCTTGAGTTGATACTCATGTTGTGGTCATGATTAGCCATTATGCAAAAATATGTGACCTTAAACTCCAATAAATAAATAAATCTATTTATTGAAAACACTTCAGATCCAAGATTTCTCCCAAATGTCCATATAATTGAGTGTTAACCTCATGGGAACTCCAGAAGGTGGATCTGGTAATTCTTGACTGTCATAAGCAAGTTCTGTTTTACTGGTAAAATAGGACCTGGTAACCAATATATGAGGGGGAAGTCCTCTAAAGTGGCAGCATAGGAATAAAACATAGGTTGACCTTGACGTTATTATACCCTCCCCCCCCCCCCCCCCCCCCTGCAAAAAAAGTTTGGGGGGTATATAGGAATCACCCTCACCCTGTCTGTCCGTCCGTCTGTCCATCCTTGTAAGCGCAACTCCTAAACCGTTTGAAGAATTTTCATGAAACTTTACACAATGGAAGAACTCCATATGAAGATGTGCATGAAGCAATATAATTCCGTTCTGACATTTCCAAGGGGAGATAATCTAACTTATACATTTCAGGCACGGGGGGTATCACTTTGTGAGCTTGCTCACAGTACCTCTAGTTTTTGTATTGCAGTTATGATGTATCCATAGATGCTGAAAGTGAATTTAAACACCAATAAACAAACAGTTATATTGTAGGATATTTTAAGTGCAGGAACTTTCAGTAGGTGTCAAAGCACAAGAAAGCTTGTATTATGTAACTTTTCAATTGGAAAGGAGATATGATCATTGCTTATTTGGAGGAATACTGTGAATTGTCTTTGAGAGGAAGCATTTAGTGGAAATATAATTCCCCATGAATATTTGATTTACGGCTTCTTAGGTCATAAAAAAGAATGATGTATGCAGCTCATCCATCATAGTCAAAACTCGGTTCCCCCTGGAAATGTTGATGAACATGAGCATTGCCAGCCATTGGTTTTATTTTTCAGTTTGTTGATACAAGCAACTATTAGCCTAGTCTAATTGTGCAATGTTTTCAGAACACTACTTCATTATAAGGTTTTAAAAAATTCAAGATGTTTTTATATAAAATTATTAAACTTCAATATTTAATATTACAGAAAAAAAAAACACTTTCAATTTTTATGGAGTTTACTGATTATATTTATCAGGACTGATAGTCCCTATTAACTTTTTAATATTAAAAATCAAGTTTTGAAATATGGTTGTTCAGCCTTTATCGAACATTAACCCTTAAGGGCCTAATTCCGACTTTGAAAGCTTTTTAAAGCAAAGGAACAGGTGTCCCAACATGCATTGTTTGGGTAAACTCAAAACTTGTTGTCTAAGTACCTTGTCAGTTGTTTCTAGACAAGTCTTTGTTGCCTTTGTAGGTAGCCAACACTTGACTAGAAACAACTGCAAATCCACTGGAGGTAGACTTTCAATGTATAGCAAAAATGTATAAAAATCACCAGGCCTTTTAAGGGTTAGTTTCAATGGCAGACAACCCTTGTAGAATAAATTCTTGAGTAATTAACAAAATTTAATTTTTTGCCTCAAAAATATAGCTTATGCCCCCCCACCCCCATACATCTTCCCTCCCCATTGGACTGAGTTTCTGGAGCTTATTCCAAGAAGGGTCATCAGCTATGTTTTTTGTGACAAAAGATGAAAACAATCAAATTTGAATGGCGTTTTTTTGTGAATAGCATTGACCGTTTTTGGTCATTATGTTAGGTAGAGGGTTAACCTGCTTGGTTCCTTTGCAATTGGAGTTTAGATGAGAAAGATTATATTTTCTGTAATCAAGGAGTTTACATCAATATGGTAATTTGAAATAAATAAGTCCTGCTGGTTAACTGTGTAGAGCTGTGTACTGATTGCTACAGGAATGCGAGAGTTCAGCATAGTAGCCAATTCATGTCCAAAAAACTGATGTTTCATTTTCTATGAATTAACAGGAAATTGCGCCACCGACAGTTTTCATAGAAATAAGAATGCCCACCCAAATGAGATGAGCTTTTGTTACCGCATTTTGTTTGTCATCAGCAAACATGGTGTTTAACACTTGTCCCAAACTTCTTGACTGATTTCAGTGATGAATTTTGAGGCAATGGTTTGGTATGACATTGGATTTTGACTTTGTTGAAATTAAACACATGCTTCCCATGGGGAGAGGGTAGGCAAAATGTACTGGGATTGAATTTTGTTTTTGTGTTTTGCATGCTATTCTGTTGAGATCAGTAATCATATTGATGCAAATATGAGAGATGAAACAATACTTGAAGCATTATCAAAAAGGAAAGTTTAGAAGAAGAGGTCCTGATTTCAATCCCCGTCTGGGACGACCCACGTTGTGTCCTTGGGCAAGGCACTTTATCCCGGTTGCGTACATGGAGGCACGATGATGCCATGTACTAAGGCATACTGCACATCGATGGTGCACATGTCTTCAACTGCTGTAACCCTGCTTGAGCGAAGCTTAAACAGAGTTAGAATGTTGAGGAGCTGACAGTTGCTCGTCATTGCTCGGTGGTTCTCTCCGGGTACTTCGGCTTCCTCCACCTGTAAAACTGTCACGGTCATGATTAGCCATTGTGCAGAAGTATTGACCTTAAAACACCAATAAATAAATAGTTTTGAAGAATCTAAAGTTCACAAGAAAAGTGAAAATTTGTTGTTTTCCATGTTGCGTTCTTATATCTTATTCATTGCATTTTTGTCCTTGTGCAAGACACTTAATCACCAAGTGCCCACATGGGGGAATGGTGGTGCTGTGTACTAAGGCGTACTGCATGTCAATGGTGCTCTTGCCTTTAACCAATACCAACTTGGCTTCTGCAGAAATATTAAGTCAAGTTGGAGAGTCGGCCAGTTGCTGCCATTGCTCACAAGTTCAGTGTAACGAAAAAATTAATATAAAACTGTTTAGTTACAATTTATTGAAGAGTGCCAACTGGCACTCTCCAATAAATTGCAACAATATATTTTTTTATGAGCATCATCTTGCTAAACTATGGCTTCGCTTTTCCCAGTTGTGTGATATCTTGAAAACAAAAAAAAAAAGTACTTAAATTACAAATGACAAGGTTCTCACAGGCCTTGAAAAGTCTTAAAAAGTATGGAATTTGAAAAAAAAAAATTCAAGGCCTTGAAAAGTCTTGAATTTGAAGCCTGGGCCTTTAAAAGTCTTGAAAACCGGACATTTCTAAAATACGTTCGAATGAGAAAACAAACTTGCTATGACCGACGTTTTGCGGCGATAAACAGAGTAATCCGAGTTGTCTGCCTGAATTTTAGAAATGGATGTTACGATTGGTTGCTTTTTTCCTCATTCTCCTGTTTTAGCCAATTGGAGCATGTGTCTCAATCAAAAGCAGTTGTATACATGTGCTTTGAAATGTTGATAGTCTGTTTTGTGATGAATAAGTAAACGCATATTTAAACCATAAATTAATTACGGATATACATCAGAATTACATTCGGCATAATTGTTTCTTGGAAAATTATTAATTACTGAATTCGGAAATGGGGAAGTGTAAATTTCAAGAACATTGGCTTCGTAATTCCTAATTTTCTTTGTGGTTCTCTCCAGTTGCCGGTGACGCAAATTCGGCAAGATGTCTGTTGTGTTTTAAAAATGTTGGCATAGTGATCATGAGAGAGGCTGCACTTTGCTTGCATACACTTTCATCGAAACACGTCAAAATTGCGAATGAGAAGACTTGACTTTAAAAAGAAGTGAAGTCATTTGAGTAGCCATATGTTGGTGAGTGTTTTGTGTATTTGAGAATTTGATTTGTAATACACTCAGGGTGATTTTACCTGGGACAGCTGCATGCTTTAGATTATTGCATGCACTACAAGTATGTAACATACTTTGCACTAATAGTGCAAAGTATGTTACATGTAGTGTGAATCGTCTTGAAAAGTCTTGAATTTTGTTTTTTCCATCATTGAAAAGTCTTAAATTTGCATTGAAAAGGGTATGGAAAAGTCTTGAATTTTCCCCCCTGAAAAATGCAGGAACTCTGAATGACCATTAAAAAGTAATTTAGCACTCTACCAGTTAATTTTGTGTAGGATGTTGGGAATGAGTGGCTCATTAGTTCCTGCATTGACTTATCTGCAATGTGTCTTTGGGGAACACACTTGATCCCAATTAAGTTAGAGCAAGCCTGGAAATAAGCAGACTGTCATCTGCAGATTGAGGTTCCCAGAGGGTGTATTTAGTGATGTGATCTATGGTTGCATTACTAAATTTACCCTGTGTGAACCTCAGTCTAAATGCCTAAAGAGAAGGTGGTACCCAGGGGATACATTGGGGGATTATCGCCAAATGTATGGGTTGACATCAACAAATTTACCTTCTGGGGACCTCATTCTGGACAGATTGCTTATTTCCAGGCTTGAGTAAGAGCATGGTGATGCACTGTGCTAAGGCATACTGCAATTCGGTGGTACACATGCCTTCAACTGATGCTAATCCTGCTTATGCCGGGGTTAGTAAATTGGAGACTTGAGGCGATTACTCGTGGTTCTCTCTGGGGACTCCGGCTTCCACCATCCGTAAAACTTTCTGATATGACATGACCATTCCTATTGAAGTATCATAAAAACTAAAAAAAATAATTTTAGGTTATTACAACTTCAACTGCTAAAGGTACCAGAAAGCAGCAACAGCTTTCAGATTCAGAATAAAATGTTCTTATGTTATGCACAATGCTAGTTGCTGTTAGGCAAATTTTAGAGTTAAGCTGATGCTCCAGAAACAATAATTCAATATTTAAAATTTAGTTCAGAATGGGGTCATTTGTGGTGTTTGTTTGTCCATCTATGGCTTGATTAAAATTAAAAAGTCTGATGGCTATTTTACAAAGTGGAAAAACATAACTCCACCTGTTAATTTTGAGTGTTTTCAATGAGATTAATATTTTTAGAAAATGTACAAATAATGAACTTCATTTTCTCTGGATTGCTTTCTGATTCTTTCTAATTGTATAGTGTATTTTGATGATTTTATATACAGGTAGAGAAATTTTATGATAGCTGTATTGACAAAGTGCTGAGATGTTTTTTAATATATTGATAATTATATGTCAGTACAACTGAATTTAAAAAAAATTGTCTTGTATTTTATTCACTAAATAAGTCTAGTTTTAACCAGATTAGCTTGGAAGAGATGATACCATATTTCATCTAAATTTTCGGACATTAAAAAAAATTAAAATTGTTAGATGTCCAAAATAATCAAAAATCGAAGAAAATACCCAGTGCGAGATACATTTTGGAGAAAAAAAGAACAAACACCCCTAACCTGGACCCAACCCCTTTCCTCCTTTGCCACACCCAGACATGAAAGAGTAATTAGCTTAACTTGACATAGTCAAAGATAAGCTATTGCCATCACGCGTGCGGAAGTCTTTTAGCCTGTGACATCTGTTCATATTTTTCTTTAGCACGGGCTACACCCCGCAGTTCTTGTCTGATCGTCCCGAAATTTCATATGCAGGTTTGGGGGCATGTAGAGATGAAAACGTCCCTTTTTGGTCGCGATCGGGCGTATGGCTGCCCGAGCCCAAAAACCATTAGCACAGTCTACAGGTCGTATTTATGAAGGGATTTCATTGTAACTTGGTAGGATGCCTCTGTATAATGCCTAGATGAGAACGTCCCCTTTTGGGCATGATCTATCACTCGTGATGGCTGCCCAAGCCTGAAACCCAAAATCTTCTAGCACAGTCTGCAGGTCATGTTTAATGTGGAGGGATTTCATTGTAACTTGGTAGGATGACTCCTTATGATGTCTAGATGAGAATTTCCCCATTTGGGCATGATCTGCCAACCGTGACGACTGCCCGAGCCCAAAACCCGAAAACCTTTAGCACAGTCTACAGGTCATATTTATTGAGGAATTTCATTGTAACTTGGTGGGTTGACTTCATACAATGTCTAGATGAGAAAGTCCCCTTTTGGACGTGATTGGGCAACTGTGACGGCTACAGGGGCCCGAAGCCCAAAAACCTTTAGCACAGTCTAGAGGTCATATTTATGAAGGGATTTCATTGTAACTTGGTAGGATGATTCCAAATAATGTCTACATGAGAACGTCCCATTTTGATCGCGATCATGCAGCCTTGATGGGTGCCCGAGCCCAAAAACCTTTAGCATTGGCAAAAGGTCATATTTATGGAAAGATTTCATTGTAACCTGTTAGGTTGACTCCATATAATGCCTAGATGATGACATCCCCTTTTGGTCATAATTGGTCAGTTGTGATGGCTACAAGTGCCCGAAGCGCGAAAACCTTGAGCACAGTCTACAGGTCATATTTATGAAGGGATTTCATTGTAACTTCGCAGGGTCACTCCAGATGATGCCCAGATGAGATTGTCCCTGTTGGTTGTGATCATTCAACCATGATGGCTGTCCGAAGCCTGAAAACCTTTAGCACAGTCTACAGGTCATATTTATGAAGGGATTTCATTGTAACTTGGTAGGTTGACTTCATATAATGTCTAGATGAGAACGTGCCCTTTTGGACACGATTGGGCAACTGTGACGGCTTCAGGGGCCCAAAGCCCAAAAACCTTTAGAACAGTCTACAGGTCATAATTATGAAGGAATTTCATTGTAGCTTGGTAGGATGACTCCAAATAGTGTCCAGATGAGAACGTCCCCTTTTGGTCACGATCATTCAGCCTTGATGGCTGCCCGAGCCCAAAAACCTTTAGCATGTCTGTAGGTCGTATTTATGGAAGGATTTCATTGTAACTTGTTAGGTTGACTCCATATAATGCCTAGATGATGACATCCCCTTTTGGTCGTGGTTGGTCAACTGTGATGGCTACATGTGCCTGAAGCCCGAAAATCTTGAGCACAGTCTACAGGTCATATTTATGAAGGGATTTCATTGTAACTTCATAGGATCACTACAGATGATGTCCAGATGAGAATGTCCCCTTTTGGTTGCGATCATTCAACCATGATGGCTGTCCAAGCCTAAAGCCCAAAAACCTTTAGCACAGTCTTCAGATCATATTTATGAAGGGATTTCATTGTAACTTGGTAGGTTGACTTCATGTAATGTCCAGATGAGAACAGCCTCTTTTGGACACCATTAGGCAACTGTGTTGGCTGCAGGGGCCCAAAGCCCGAAAACCTTTAGCACAGTGTACAGGTGATATTTATGAAGGGATTTCATTGTACCTTGGTAGGATGACTCTAAATAATGTCTAGAGGAGAACGTCCCCTTTTGGTCTCGATCATTCAGCCTTGATGGCTGCCCAAACCCAAAACCCCAAAACCTTTAGCATAGTCTATTGGTCATATTTATGGAAGGACTTCATTGTAACCTGTAAGTTTGACTCCATATAATGTCTATATGATGACCTCCCCTTTTGGTCGTGATTGGTCAACTGTGACGGCTTCAGGGGCCCGAAGCCCAAACACCTTGAGCACAGTCTACAGGTCATATTTATGAAGGGATTTCATTGTAACTTTGTAGGATCACTCCAGATGAGAATGTCCCCTTTTGGTTGCGATCATTCAACCATGATGGCTGCCAGAGCCCAAAGCCCCAAAACCTTTAACACAGTCTACAGGTCATATTTATTAAGGGATTTCATTGTAACTTGGTAGGTTGACTTCATATAATGTCTAGATGAGAATGTCCCCTTTGGACGCAATTGGGAAACTGACGGCTACAGGGGCCCGAAGCCCGAAAACCTTTAGCACAGTCCACAGACCATATTTATGAAGGGATTTTAATGTAACTTGATAGGATGACTCGTTTTGGAATAATTTCACTGTAACTTGGTAACTTTTGTTGATATACGTTAACTGTGAGGGCCACATACATTAACTGTGAGGTCATATTAACCCACCCCTCAGCTCTTTAGTGCAGTGTACACCTCACTTATTTTTATCATAAACATAGCATACAGGGAACAGAAATGAACATATTCCCATTTATCAGAATTCTTGTCTTATTTCATAATCCTTTCATAAACATTGAACATTATCCTTTTCATCAAACACAACATACAAGTTAAGCTACAGGGTCATTGACACTTTCATTTTATATACAGTCATTGATGCGGGTCGAAAGGGGCCTGCCCTCACACTGTCCCTGAGTGCCAAAGGCGCACAACAACCATTAGATTCAAGTCAGCATTCCAACTATTAGCATTCGAATTATTAACTCAACATGGATAGTTTCATTGTGAAATATAAACCAGCAGAAGAAGCAAGACCTGTAATTGCCCGTTTCGGTGGAATCTTGATACACATGTGCTAGAGAAATGGTCAAGAAAGAGAACAAAGACAGAATGCAACTTCAAAGCCGGTTAGGCTGGGCTGAAGAGTTGAAGATGCACCATCACTTTTCACTATAAATTAAGACATTTTTGGCACAGAGGTTATCAAAACATCTAGAGAAAATTACAAGTTTTGAAGAATTTGTCAATGGGTAAATAGCCTAAAAAGAGTTTAAAAACCAGTATATCATCAACTTGGATTAAACACTAGTATAATTCGACCTAGTACTCAACAAGACAGTCGGCATAAATGGAGAAAAGTCTCAGAATTTAGAAGTACCGGAGCAGAAAAGTGCCATCTCACTTTGGTATTGGATCGACCCGAAATTTCTGTTTCCAGAATCAATGGGGTGATTTGAAAAAAAATTTGCCATGTGGTATAATTTGGTCATTAGTACTTGATTTATGCCCCCTGCCCCCAATTTTTTTTCTGTAGCCCCAAGGGAACCCCAGGAGCTAAAAATAGAAAAAAATTCAAATGCTCATATTTACAAAACCGCAGCGACAAGAATCTTGTTTTTTGGTATGCAGGTTCCTTATGACCAGTGGAATCCGATGAAGCAAAGTTTTGTCATGGTGATGCCCGTTTTAACACTGTTGGCAATGGGAAGATGCTGAGTCATCATCTTGTGCTCCATCAACTAAGCATTCTTCAGAACCTTTGGGCCAAATCTAAACTAATTTTGTACAGTGCATCTTGGTGGAGTAATATGCTGAAACACCAGAGAATGCTTTGATAATTGGTATGGATCCTTCTTTGGTGGTGGAGATTAAAGTTTGTTCAAGCCAAGTCGGTAGGTCAATATTTGGGCCCTGAGGGGTAGCATGCCGATTTTTGGACTCTACCCCAAATTTTTATTTCATGAACTGATGGGCTGATTTGAACCAAATTTGACATGTAGTATAATTGGTTCATACGTACTTATTTATGTCCAAAAAAAAAAAATTCAAAAGTCTGTATTTACAAAACTGCCCACACCAGAATACTGTTACTTGGTATGAAGCTTTCTTAGGACCAGTGGAATCATTTGGACAAAAGAAATTGCTATAGGTTTTGTCATAAGATGCCCTAGGGGGATAACCATTTTAACGTAATGGGGAAATGCTGAATCAACATCTTTCTTGTGCTCTATCAACTAAGTTTTCTTCAGAACTTGGTACCAAATCTTGACTAATTAGGTACAAAGTGTCTTGGTGGAGTATACTCTTCAGGGTTTTTCCCCAAAGTTATTTCCCTTGGGGTGGGGTTGTCCGAACCACAGAAGTTGAAAATCAAAAATTTGTACAGACACTTTTTTAAGACACAACAGAACAGAGAGCTACATTTTTGCCCGAGAAGATTTCCAAGGATCATGGCAAATCAAAAAATTGCTCTTGCTCTCCATCACTGACGCACTCATCTTTTTAGCTCACCTGACTGAAAGTCAGTATAGAAGCCCAAATTCTAACTTAATGCATTTCAGGCAAATTTCTAAAAAAAATCTCTCAGATCCAGCAGGCAGAATCTTTTGATATTTGGTATGCAACATTGTGGGGTGGATCTGATTCAAGTTTGTTCAAATCGGCCCCCTGGATTCATATTTAGGCTCAGTATAGAAGCCCAAATTCGAACTTAGTGCATTTCAGGCAAATTTCTTGAAAAATCTTTTCCAAATCCAGCAGGCTGAATCTTTTGATATTTGGTATGCAACAGTGTGGGGTGGATCTGATTCAAGTTTGTTCAAATCGGCCCCCTGGATTCATATTTAGGCTCAGTATAGAAGCCCAAATTCGAACTTAGTGCATTTCAGGCAAATTTCTTAAAAAATCTTCTTCTCCAGATCCAGCAGGCAGAATCTATTGATATTTGGTATGCAACATTGTGGTGTGGATCTGATTCAAGTTGGTTCAAATCGGCCCCCTTGATTCATATTTGGGCTCACTATAGAAGCTTGAATTCGAACTTAGTGCATTTCGGGCAAATTTCTTAAAAAATCTTTTCCAAATCCATCAGGCTGAATCTTTTGATATTTGGTATGCAACATTGTGGGGTGGATCTGATTCAAGTTTGTTCAAATCGGCCCCTGGGTTCATATTTGGGCTCAGTATAGCAGGGCTTGCCTTAAGTTGGGGCCGATCGACCCCGGCCCCGAGAGGCCCCTTCTCTGGGCTTTTTTTCGGCCCCGACTTTTTTTCTGTCTTTGATCCTGAAATCTCAGTGTTGGTAGGTTTGGGCAACAAAATTTTGCGAGATTAATTTTTTAGCTCAAATTTGAGCTTATGCCATGGCCCGTCGTCCGTCAACAATTGGATACGGCTCGGGCTAGAGGCCGTATTTATGAACCGATCTTTACGAAACTTCTTGGGTACCTTTGTTATGACCGTGGGACGAGAACGAGTGTTTTTGGGTGCGGTCCAAAATTCAAGATGGCTGCCAGCCACCATTTTGTACTGACGATGCAGAAATCTGTTTTTTGTACAGAACTTCCATATGAAAGCTCTGATTTGAATAATTTTTTGTATGAATGTTTAGTACCATGGGATACATCACATATAATACAGGTTTTTTTCTCGTGTGTAAATTATTCAAATTAGACTAACTTTGATGTTTTTTGGTGTTACTTTCAGCACTGTAAGTGCAAATGCCAATATGGCTCGGGCTAGAGGCCGTATTTATGAACCGATCTTTACGAAACTTCTTGGGTACCTTTGTTATCACCGTGGGACGAGAACGAGTGTTTTGGGGTGTGGTCCGAAATTCAACATGGCCACCAGCAGCCATTTTGTACCAAAATTAGTGCAATCAGTCTTTTGTACAGAACTTCTGTATGAAAGTTCTAATTTGAATAAATTTTTGTATGAATGTTTAGTAACATGGAATACAGCACATATAGTACAGGTTTTTTTCTCGTGCAGAAATTATGCAAATTAGATGAACTTTGATTTATTCAGTACTGCTTGTACACAGTAATTGCACATGTCAATACGGCTCGGGCTAGAGGCTGTATTTATGAACCGATCTTCACAAAACTTCTTGGGTACCTTTGTTATCACCTTGGGACGAGAACGAGTGTTTCTGGGTGCGGTCCAAAATTCAAGATGGCTGCCAGTGGCCATTTTGTACCGAAATTAGGTCCAATCAGTTTTTTGTCACAACTTCTACACAGCTCATATTTGTGAACTGATCTTCAAGAAACTTCTTGAGTACCTTTGTTTTCACCTTGGGACAGGAATGAGTGTGTTTTGGGGTGCCTTTGTTATCACTGTGCTATGAGAACAAATCTCTTGGGGTTCAGTCAGACCCACTCTGGGACTCAAAGATTTCTTTTCTAGTTTAGCATCTAACTGTCACCCACCTTTACAATACTTTACCTATACATCTGTTACAGGCAACGGTCAGTATTTATGTACAGACCGTTACAACACTTTATATGTACCTTTGTTACCAGGTCATTACCTAGATGTTTGTCATTGCTGTGTCACATACTATACATGTACATGTCTTTGTCTTGACAAGTTGAGCTACAGTGTCATTGACACTTTCATTTATTCACGTCTCATTTACGCAAGTGTGATTACAATAGAAGTGGCAAATAACAGATAAAATAATAATACAAACTGTTTTTGTCTGCTTCAAATTAACATCCACCTAAATCCGCATGAAAACTAAGAAAATCCCAAGATTAAACAAAAAACAAAACAAACACATTTACGAGACTTCAAAAGTACGCTTGTCAACTAATGGGGGAATTCCCTTCAATCCCACAATACTACGCCTGGGAACATCCGATCCTAACATGTGAATAAATGCAACACTGGACACAGAAACTGCCATCAAAATTAATGTACAAAATAAAATAAAATGTGTACCTGTGTCTACGTGGAGAGGTGGGGGGCCAGGAGGGGGGGGGGGGGCACATTCCATTTCTGAAATATCCGAAGCTGTGGGGAATTTTCATAGATTGAAATTATTTAAACGGTAAACTGAAATGTTTGTTTTTTTTTCTTTGAGACAACCCTTGCATCGAAAATACACACCCCACAATATGTACGAAACGTCCTAAAATTTTATCAACAAAAAATCCAAAATGTCTATGTACGAAACGTCCAGCATCCACATGATGGGTCCAAGTCGTTTCGTCCCCTGGATGATTCATCCCCTAACATAGTGGGACATTTCGTCCTCGAGACACTGACAGAGTGGGATGTTTTGTCCTCTCCCAGAGACGAAAAGCCCACTTGAATAGCTAATCATTAAGATGATATGGGATGTTGGATTTTTTTCATGATGTAACAAGACATGATCACATCCTTAGAAATGGTTTGCCAAACCAGTTTTAATGATACTATCATAAGAAACGCATTCCACTGGAATGTGTTTTTTATCTACCTAGATTTTTTTTTTCTAAGCTAAAGCAATCAACTAAGGTTGCCATTGGAAAGAATGTAGCAACATAAAATTACCCGAAAAGCCCCGACCTCAATATCTGGGGGACTTTTTTCAGGCCCCCAGCAGGCCCCGACCTCAACATGTGAGGGACTTTGTTAGGCTCCGACCATTTTACTCAGGGCAAGCCCTGGTATAGGAGCCCAAATTTCTTAAAAAAATTTCTCCAGATCCAGCAGGCAGAATCTTTTGATATTTGGTATGCAACATTGAGGGGTGGATCTGATTCAAGTTTGTACAAACCGGCCCCCTGGATTCATATTTGGGCTCACTATAGAAGCTCGAATTTGAACTTAGTGCATTTCAGGCAAATTTCTTTAAAAATCTTCTTCTCAAGATCCAGCAGGCAGAATCTTTTGGTATTGGGTGTGCAGCATGTCTAGGGGGTGAGATTCAAGTTTGTTCAAGCCAAGTCCCTGGGTTCATATTTGGGCTCACTGTGGTAGCCCGAATTATAATTCAGTTCAAAATGATGAATTTTCTTTAAAAATCTTCTTCAGATCCAGCAGTCGGAATGTTTTGATATGTGGTGTGTAGCATCCTTAGGGGGGTGAGATTCAAGTTTGTTAAAGCCAAATCCCTGGGTTCATATTTGGGCTCACTGTGGGAGCCTGAATGATAACTCAAAATGAGGTATTTTCTTTAAAATCTTCTTCAGATCCAGCAGATGAATGCTTTTGATATTTGGTATGCAGCATCCTTAGAGGGGTAAGATTCATGTTTGTTCAAGCCATGTCCCTAGTTCCATAAAATTTGTCTCTCATGACTTCATTCCTTTGTAGTGTTGATGAATCATGTCTAACTGAATGTGACCCCAAATACTTCTTTGAACCACTTTAGCTGGTGAGCGATTAAGGCTCCTTGGGGCCTCTTGTTAGCTCACCTGACTGAAAGTCAGGAGAGCTATAGTGATCACTCACCGTCCGTGAACAAGGTGTTTGCGTATTCTCCTCCCAAACCGCTGAACCAATTTAATTGATTTTTGAGATAATAGTTTGTTATGACATTGCAATTTGATTTTGTTCAAATCAAGTTGCCTCGCCCATTGGTAGGGCCACACCCAAAAAGTGTGCTGAAATCTTAAAAAATCTTCTTCTCATGAACCGCAAGTAGCAGAGACCTGATATTTGGTGTGCAGCTTCCTTTTGAGGTGTAGACTCAGATTTGTTCAAGAGAAGTTTGGGGGGGGGGGGGGGGGGGGGGGGGCTATATTTGGCGTCGTAATGGGAGGGGTAAGAATATGTGCCCCTCCCAAAATTTCTATTTTCCAAACCGAGAGAAAAATTTGGACCAAATTTGATATGAGGGCTTATTGGGTCATAAGTACTTAATTTATGCCCAAAAAAATTTTTCCCGTCAACCCATGGGAACCACAGGAGCTAAAAATAGAAAAAAATTAAAACGCCTGCATCTCCAAAACTACACGGCACTAAGAATTCTTATTTGTTGTGAAGCTTCCTTAGGACCAACAGAATGGAATGGTAAAAGAAAAATTGACATCGGTTTTATCATGGGGTACTTTTTGGGGACTTTGAAAAAGTGCTGAGTCAGCATTTTTTAACACTGTGGGTAATGGGAAAAACACATAAGACTATTTTCTCCCAAACCACTGCTCCAAAAGCTTTAAGTATGTGACCTTAAACACCAATAAATAAATATATAATAAAAGCTTTAAAATTTCACATATAACATCTTTGGAAAATTGTTTCACATGTTTATTGAAGTCAATTCCCTGGGTCCATATTTGGGCTCTCTACGGGAGCCTAAATGTTTAAATTAGTGCAGAATCAGGAGTATTTTTAAAAAATCTTCTTCAGATCCACCAATAAGAATCTTTTGATATTTGGTATGCAGCATCCTTAGGGGGGTGAGATTCAAGTTTGTTCAAGGCAAGTCCCTGGGTTCATATTTAGGCTGAAAATTTGGGGTCCCGTCACAGACTTAGAAATTTTGGACCGAAATCCGGAATTTTTATTTGTTTTTAGCTTAACTTGACATAGTCAAGATAAGCTATTGCCATCACACGTGCGGAAGTCTGTTAGTCTGTGAGTCTGTGACGTCTGTTTACATTTTCCTTTAGCACGGGCTACACCCCGCAGTTCTCGTCTGATCATCACGAAATTTCATATGCAGGTTTGGGGTCATGTCTAGATGAGAACGTCACCTTTTGGTCGCGATCGGGCAACTGGTATGGCTGCCCGAGCCCAAAACCCTAAAACCATTAGCACAGTCCAGAGGTCGTGTTTATGAAGGGATTTCATTGTAACTTAATAGGATGCCTCTGTATAATGCCTAGATGAGAACGTCCCCTTTTGGGCATGATCTATCAACCGTGATGGCTGCCCAAGCCCGAAACCCAAAAACTTTTAGCACAGTCTGCAGGTCATGTTTAATGTGGAGGGATTTCATTGTAACTTGGTAGGATGATTCCTTATGATGTCTAGATGAGAATTTCCCCATTTGGGCATGATCTGCCAACCGTGACGACTGCCGAGCCCAAAACCCGAAAACCTTTACCACAGTCTACAGGTCATATTTATTGAGGAATTTCATTGTAACTTGGTGGGTTGACTTCATACAATGTCTAGATGAGAAAGTCACCCTTTGGGCGTGATTGGGCAACTGTAACGGCTACTGGGGCCCAAAGCCCAAAAACCTTTAGCACAGTCTGGAGGTCATATTTATTAAGGGTTTTCATTGTAACTTGTTAGGATGGCTCCAAATAATGTCTAGATGAGAACGTCCCATTTTGAACGCGATCATGCAGCCTTGATGGGTGCCCGAGCCCAAAAACCTTTAGCATAGGCAAAAGGTCATATTTATGGAAGGAATTCATTGTAACCTGTTAGATTGACTCCATATAATGCCTAGATGATGACATCCCCTTTTGGTCGTGATTGGTCAGTTGTGATGGCTACTAGTGCCCGAATCCCGAAAACCTTGAGCACAGTCTACAGGTCATATTTATGAAGGAATTTCATTGTAACTTCTTAGGATCACTCCAGATGATGCCCAGATGAGATTGTCCCCTATGGTTGCGATCATTCAGCCATTATGGCTGCCCGAAGCCCGAAAACCTTTAGCACAGTGTACAGGTCATATTTATGAAGGGATTTCATTGTAACTTGGTAGGTTAACTTCATATAATGTCTAGATGAGAACGTCCCCTTTTGGACATGATTGGGTTACTGTGACGGCTAAAGGTGCCCGAAGCCCGAAAACCTTTAGCACAGTCTACAGGTCATATTTATGAGGGGATTTCATTGTAACTTGGTAGGATGACTCCAATTAATGTCTAGATGAGAACGTCCCATTTTGGCCATGATCATTCAGCCTTGATGGGTGCCTGAGCCCAAAAACCTTTAGAATAGGCAAAAGGTTATATTTATAGAAGGATTTCATTGTAACCTGTAAGGTTGACTCCATATAATGCCCAGATGATGACATCCCCTTTTGGTCGTGATTGGTCAACTGTGATGGCTACAGGTGCCCGAAGCCCGAAAACCTTGAGCACAGTCTACAGGTCATATTTATGAAGGGATTTCATTGTAACTTCGCAGGATCACTCCAGATGAGTTTGTCCCCCTTGGTTGTGATCATTCAACCATGATGGCTGCCCGAAAACCTTAAGCACAGTCTACAGGTCATATTTATTAAGGGATTTCATTGTAACTTGGTAGGTTGACTTCATATAATGTCTAGATGAGAATGTCCCCTTTTGGACATGATTGGGCTACTGTGACGGCTAAAGGTGCCCGAAGCCCGAAAACCTTTTGCACTGTCTACAGGTCATATTTATGAAGGGATTTCATTTTAACTTGGTAGGATGACTCCAAATAATGTTTAGATGAGAACGTCCCATTTTGGCCGTGATCATTCAGCCTTGATGGGTGCCCGAGCCCAAAAACCTTTAGCATAGGCAAAAGGTTATATTTATAGAAGGATTTCATTGTAACCTGTTAGGTTGACTCCATATAATGCCTAGATGATGACATCCCCTTCTGGTCGTGATTGGTCAACTGTGATGGCTACAGGTGCCCGAAGCCCGAAAACCTTGAGCACAGTCTACAGGTCATATTTATGAAGGGATTTCATTGTAACTTCGCAGGATCACTCCAGATGATGCCCAGATGAGATTGTCCCCTTTGGTTGCGATCATTCAACCATGATGGCTGCCCAAGCCCGAAAACCTTTAGCACAGTCTACAGATCATATTTATGAAGGGATTTCATTGTAACTTAGTAGGTTGACTTCCTATAATGTATAGATGAGAACGTCCCCTTTTGGACATGATTGGGCAACTGTGACGGCTAAAGGTGCCCTGAAGCCCAAAAACTTTTAGCACAGTCTACAGGTCATATTTATGAAGGGATTTCATTGTAACTTGGTAGGATGACTCCAGATAATGTCTAGATGAGAACGTCCCATTTTGATCACGAACATTCAGCCTTGATGGCTGCCCGAGCCCAAAAACCTTTGGCATGTCTGTAGGGCGTATTTTTGGAAGGATTTCATTGTAACTTGTTAGGTTGACTCCATATAATGCCTAGATGATGACATCCCCTTTTGGTCGTGGTTGGTCAACTGTGATGGCTACAGGGGCCCTAAGCCCGAAAATCTTGAGCACAGTCTACAGGTCACATTTATGAAGGTATTTCATTGTAACTTCGTAGGATCACTCCAGATGATGTCCAGATGTGAATGTCCCGTTTTGGTTGCGATCATTCAACCATGATGTCTGCCCAAGCCTAAAGCCCGAAAACCTTTAGCACAGTCTTCAGGTCATATTTATGAAGGGATTTCATTGTAACTTTGTAGGTTGACTTCATGTAATGTCTAGATGAGAACAGTCCTTTTTGGACACCATTAGGCAACTGTGATGGCTACAGGGGCCCAAAGCCCGAAAACCTTTGCCACAGTCTACAAGGGATATTTATGAAGGGATTTCATTGTACCTTGGTAGGATGACTCTAAATAATGTCTAGATGAGAACATCCCCTTTTGGTCGCGATCATTCAACCTTGATGCCTGCCCGAGCCCAAAACTCTAAAACCTTTGGCATAGTCTATTGATCATATTTATGGAAGGACTTCATTGTAACCCGTGAGTTTGACTCCATATAATGCCTAGAAGATGACTTCCCCTTTTGGTCGTGATTGGTCAACTGTGACGGCTTCAGGGGCCCGAAGCCCAAACACCTTGAGCACAGTCTACAGGTCATATTTATGAAGGGATTTCATTGTAACTTCGTAGGATCACTTATGGTTGTGATCATTCAACCATGATGGCTGCCAGAGCCCAAAAACCTTTAGCACAGTCTACAGGTCATATTTATGAAGGGATTTCATTGTAACTTGGTAGGTTGACTTCATATAATGTCTAGATGAGAACGTCCCCTTTGGACGCAATTGGGAAACTGACGGCTACAGGGGCCCGAGGCCCGAAAACTTTTAGCACAGTCTACAGGCCATATTTATGAAGGGATTTTAATGTAACTTGATAGGATGACTCGTTTTGGAATAATTTCACTGTAACTTGGTAGCTTGTGTTGATATACGTTAACTGTGAGGGCCACATACATTAACTGTGAGGTCATATTAACCGACCCCTCAGCTCTTTAGTACAGTGTACACCTCATTTTATTTTTATCATAAACATAGCATACAGGGAACAGAAATGAACATATTCCCAATTATCACAATTCTTGTCTTATTTCATAATCCTTTCATAAACATTGTACTTTATCCTTTTCATCAAAAACAACACACAAGTTAAGCTACAGTGTCACTGACACTTTCATTTATGTAGCATTCACGCAAAATAATATAGCATGAAGCTAAATTAATTCAGCATCATACTCAAATAATTAAGTATCATGCTAAATTAACTCAGCATCATGCTAAAATAATTAAGCATCATGCTGAATTAAAATGCATGATCCTCTCGTAATTCGGCACCATACTATATTATTTATGCAACATTCATGAAATCGTGCAAAATAATATAGCATGATACTAAATTAATTCAGCATCATACTCAAATAATTAAGTATCATGCCTGATCATGCTAAATTAATTCAGCATCATGCTAAAATATTTGAGCATCATGCTGAATTAAAATGCATGATCCTCTCGTAATACGGCACCATACAATATTATTTATACAACATTCATGAAATCGTGCAAAATAATATAGCATGATACTAAATTAATTCAGCATCATACTCAAATAATTAAGCATCATGCTTGATCCTCTCGTAATTCGGCGTCATGCTATATTATTTAGCATGATGCTGAATTAATTAATTACCCCCACCCCATCCAGTCTTTATACCCAATATCAGTAGATTCTGAGAGATGGATCTGAATAAAATGTGTTTTTTTAAGGATTATTCCTCATATTGCAATAAGTTATAATTTGGGCCTTCACAGAGAGTCCAATTATTAACCGATGGACTTGATTTGAACAAACTGGATACTGACCTCTGTAAGGATTCTGTATACCATATATCAAAAGGTTTTGACTAGCGGTTCCGGGGAAGAAGAGTTTGAAAAGATTATTTCTCATATTGGACTAAATTAAAATTCGGACTCCAATAGGGGGCATAATATATTAACCCAGGGACTTGGTTTGAACAAACTTAGATCTGACCTCCTTGAGGATGCTGTATACCAACTATCAAAAGATTCTGACAACTGGATCTGAAGAAATTAAAATTCAGACCCCCATAGGAAGCCAAAATATTAACTGAGGAACTTGATTTAAACAAACTTGAATCTGACTGAAGATTTTTTAAAGATTATACCCCCTATTGCCCTAAGTTAAAATTCAGGCTCCTGTATTAAGTCCAAATATGAACTGAGGGGGTTAATTTAACAAACTTTAATCTGCCCCCCCCCCCCCCCCCCCCGGGATGCTGTATACGAAATGTCAAAACATTCTGATCAGTAGTTCTGGAAAGTACTGTCACAGCATTTACTTCGATGCCCCCCCCCCCCCACCACACACACACACCAGAGTACACCCTGACGCAAGCGATGGCATTTTTTTTTATCCTTGCACTCTACTGAAATATGGATGCCTCGTACCAAATAACACTTCTTTCTTCCGTGCGGCTCATCGGTTAAAAAAAATAGAAATTTAAATAGAGTAAATACGAACTTCGTTTGAACAAATTTGCTTCTACGCCTCAAAAGGAAGCTCACTACCAAATACCAAGCCATTGAACCCATCGGTTCGTGAAAAAGAAGATTTTTTTAAATTGAGACCCCCCCCCCCCCCCCCCCCCCCACACACACACACCCTTGTGGGGCAGAGCAAGTTGATTTGAACAAAAATCAAAATGCGATGTCAGAACAAACAATTATCTCAAATTTAATTGAAATCGGTCTAGCAGTTTGGGAGAAGTCGTAAACCTCGCTTTACGTAGGACGACGACGGACGAAAAGTGATCACAAAAGCTTATCCTGACTTTTAGTCAGGTGAGCTAAAAACGGAAAAGCAGGGGCGGTTGGGGAGGGGCGCCAATGACAATGAAAATTCCGAGTTGTTAGAAAGGAGGGACGAGTACCTTATGATCATAGTAGTAGGAGAGGGATGGATCGGGGCTCGTTAGTTGGGCCCTGGAATTTACATCATCAGTCGGAGCTATGAGAAGCTTGAAGCCGAAAAAGGGCTAGAGATCATAACCATCCTCCGAAAGGTGTCCACCAACAGTCCCCACCATTCCCCACTAATCCTCAATCCAACGTATCATAAGTATCTCCAAATATTACGGGTGCATATCAGCTGCATGTGCTGAGTGCACCTTTTGCATTCGTACACATGCACATATCACAACATCCAGAATGGGCCCATGTACTGCATGCGATGTGTACACATTGTGACACATAGCGTACAAGCACACAGACCTATTCCAGCAACGTCCCGGGTTACATGGAATATCTTTCTAGTATCCGACTATACTTCTGGAATCCATTCTTCGTTGTATGTGTCCATGTGCTACATGTATTGCGCACACATTATGCTGATATGTGCTAGTGCATAACCCATCAAACACAAGTCCCTCGTTTCGCTGTACCCCACTTGCAGTATCCCAATTTTGGCACCTCATTTTCGCACTTCCCAATCTTATAACTATCTGGACCTCGGCACCCCAATTTTCAGTGATGAGGATAAGAGTTGTATGTGTTTTGATCCCAGAAACGTCATGTCGGTTTGAGCAGTGGCCATTTACAGCGGTTAACGGTTATATGACGTCGGATGTACATCATGACGTTACGGTGTCATTATTAACGTCAACCGTTTCAGTTGGGAAGAGTTTCAAGAAAAATCACCTGCCGTACCCCATTAATCTTCCATCACATAACCAAACTGTAGACCAAAGGTCGTGTACACACAGCACTATACAGACCATACCATACTATATGCAGTACGCATAACACATACCGGACACAGTTGGATGGAGCGTAACACGTGTCTCCTGTTGCCTCCATCAAAAGGCTCCAGCAAACCTTCAGTAATAAAGGATGATTGATACGTGCTATACTACTATCAACCCTTCGTGCAGCGTCTGGATGTGCTCCTACATTTACAGAGATATCGAGCTGAAATTTGGCACCTGGGGTAATTTTACCAGAAAAGGACATGGGGTGGTTCCGATGGCGATCAATGTGGCATTGACCTTTCAACCACAGCGACCACAGGATCTCAAAGAACTTCCTTGAGTAGTGATTGAGCGCCCGTCGGGCTGGTGGAACAACCATGCGTAGCACAGGTAGGCCTCTTCTAGTTATTACTTAAATCCAAGTATCTGTTGAGTTTGGGGTTTTCTTGGGGGGGGGGGGGGGGGTTGTCTTGTTTTTTTTGTTTTGTTTTGTTTCGGGGGGGGGTTTGTTTTGTTTTTTCTTTTTGATTGTTTGGGTTGATTTTTTCTTTGGGGGGGGGGGGCGTATAGGCCCTATACCCTATAAAATATTGTTAGTAGGCAACTTTGTAAAAATACAATTACGGCATGGTAAGTCATCCTAACTTTTAATCGTTTCAATATTTTTTTCAAAATATGTTTTTAAATTATATATAAGCCTGTAATAAATCATTCGAATGTTGGACAAAAAACCGCGAGGATTTCAGTTGTGAATTTTAAAACTTCCAATGTGCCCATTCAAAAGGGTCCCACTAAACACCGAGGGATACCGAGATATTCCGAGAAATGCCTTGGTGAAGGAAAATAAGTAAGAAAGGGTCGTTTAAAAGGTTTAAATATATGTACAGACATATAATCTAGTCCTTTAAAACTAATACATGTGATGTAACTGTTCATTTATACGAGTAAATGCAAGATACATAGACCAAGCCGTCGCCGAAAACTGCCCCTCGGTATTTAGTAGGTAGCTTGGTAATTAATAGAGTACGTCGGTGTGTGGATGAAGTGTGTAAGTGCTAATTGGGTATCACAACACAGATCACTGTTGTAAATGACAAAAATAAAACTCTCATCAGCTTTTATCCGGGCTTTTCGGTTCTGGCAGCCCTAAAATTAGTTTTTAACATTTTTTATCTTAACTTGACAAAGTCAAGATAAGCTATTACCATCACGCGAGCGGAAGTCTGTTAGTCTGTTAGTATGTGAGTCTATTCACATTTTCCTTTACCACAGGCTACACCCCGTAGTTATTGACCGATCGTCACGAATGTTCATATGCAGGTTTGACGTCATGTCTAGATGAGAACGTCCCCTTTTGGTCGCGATCGGTCAACCGTGATGGCTGCCCGAGCCCAAAATCCGAAAATCTACAGGTCGTATTTATGAAGGGATTTCATGGTAACTTGGTAGGATGACTCTGTATAATATCTAGATGAGAACGTCCCCTTTTGGCCATGAACTGTCAACCCTGACGGCTGCCCAAACCCGAAACCTGAAAACTTTTAGAACAGTCTACAGGTCATATTTAATATGGAAAGATTTCATTGTAACTTGGTAGGATGATTCCGTATGATGTCTTGATGAGAACTTCCCCATTTGGTCGCGACCTGTCAACCGTGACGATTGCCCGAGCCCAAAACCCGAAAACCTGTAGCACAGTCTACAGGTCGTATTTATGGAGGGATTTCACTGTAACTTGGTAGGATGATTCCATATAATGTCTAGATGAGAACGTTCCCTTTTGGTCGCGATTGGTCAACTGTGACGGCTACAGGGACCCGAAGCTCGAAAACCTTTAGCATAGTCTACAGGTCATATTTATGAAGGAACTTCATAGTAACTTGGCAGGATGACTCCAGAAAATGTCTAGATGAGATCGTCCCCTTTCGGTCGCGATCATTCAACCATGCCGGCTGCCCGAACCCAAAACCCGAAAACCTTTAGCACAGACTACAGGTCGTATTTATGAAGGGATTTCATAGTAACTTGGTAGGATGGCTCAGTACAATGTCTAGATGAGGACGCCCCCTTTTAGTTGCGATCGGTCAACCGCGATGGCTACACAGGCCCGAAGCCCGAAAACCTTTAGCACTGTCTACAGGCTGCAAGTATAATCTGCCACAGGTTGTATTTTTGCAGAGGCCATAATGGGTAAGTATAGTCTGCCTCAGGCTGGTGTTGGGAGTTCTCTCGGTTCCGGTGGATAGATAAATCTCAAATTCAAAACAGCGGCTCTTACAGAGCACCACCCAAAGAAGACCCGAACTTCCCTGGATCCGGGGGCAGGCCTGCATTTTAATCCTAACTGGCCGGGACATGAATGTGCGCAAGTGGAGCTTACGAAAAGCGGGGAAGGACGCAGGACCAACACTCGCCTCTCCGGAGGTGGTTGACCACCGCTGGGGATGGGGCGAAGGATGATTGAATTCCATAGCGGTTACTGTTTCCATATCGGTTATTATGGGGATTAGAAAAAAAAGAAAGAAAAAAAAAGAGTTCTGTGGTTGGGGTGGTAGGTGAAGCCTGCATGTATGTGGAGTCTTTGTCGTTGGTGTTTATTCTTTGCTGTTTCATTGTGTCGACTGGAAGTCTCGTGAGGTCTGTCTGAAATAAAAGAGAGGTATAAGTGAGTCTTGCCCCCCCCCCCCCCCCCCCCCCCCCCCCCCATGTTATTCTTATTTGATAGTTTAATACCGTGGTGATTCTGGTTGAAAGTTCGGTGAAGACAGCCCATTCTGGTAAATGGTCTCCGTTAAAACCGATTGCACTGCCGTGGCCAGTTTATGATTAATTTTATTCTAATTACTGAAGTTGATGGTTTCATACCGTAGTGGTTCTGATTGCAAGTTCGGTGAAGGCAGCCCAATCTGGTAAATGGTCACAGCTAGCCTGTTTTCACTCTCAGTTAAATTGAGTTAATTCACCTTCCTTGCGGGCAGTTTGTTTTTAGGGACACGCAAGTTTGGGCGGTTGCTACGTTGTCGCTCGGGTCAAGAGTTGGTCCAGGTCGGGCGGGGAAGGCATAAATCAGAGGGGATTCATGCCCACTCCGCCCGACCGACTCGGTCCCTCTCACGACCCGTTCGGCCCCGTAGTGGGTGCTGTTGGATAGGGTGACATTTATCCAGAGAATTTAGGCCGTTGGTGGCTGGCGCAAATTTTCTTTAGTTCCTGAATTAGTTCACTGCCTTCGAGACGTTCGCTGTTTTTTTTTTCTTTTTTGCCTAGGGTGAGTTGCCGGTCCTTAATGGTATCAATCTTTGCTCGATCATGGAGGTGTTTGATGGGTGTATCGAAGGGCGCGCGGAGGGTGACGCGAAGCGCGTGGTTTTGGACTCTTTGGAGTTTGAGAAGGTTGCTTTTACTAGTGCTGCTGAGGACGAGTGCTCCGTATCCTAATACTGGGTGCACAAATGCTTTGTATAGTCTTAGCAGAACTGCTTCGTTTGCACCCCAGGAGGTGCCCCGTAACATTTTGAGAAGGTTAATTCTTTTAGTTGCTTTGGCGGCAGTGTCCTTGATGTGCTTGTTGAAGTTGAGTCTTTGGTCTAGGGTGATGCCGAGGAATTTCGCCTCGGTTTTCAAATGCTTTGTATAGTCTTAGCAGAACTGCTTCGTTTGCACCCCAGGAGGTGCCCCGTAACATTTTGAGAAGGTTAATTCTTTTAGTTGCTTTGGCGGCAGTGTCCTTGGTGTGCTTGTTGAAGTTGAGTCTTTGGTCTAGGGTGATGCCGAGGAATTTCGCCTCGGTTTTCGCTGGGGAACTGGGTTCGACGATTTACCCCATAGAACCCCATAGAACCCCATAGATACCCAATAGAACCCCATAGAACCCCATATAAACCCCATAGAACCCCATAGAGCATGACAGGTACCCCACAGATACCCCATAGAACATCATGGAGTGATAAACAACCATTATCGCACCCTTCAAGTGTCAGTTACTCATTTGTTGACGGAAGTTACTTCACTTGGTCGAGTTCTTGAACCAAATGCGTCTGACTCTTGGATAATGAAAATTAATCGCCAAAAATCCAATATATCAAATCTTTATCAAATATTACACTTATAATCATATAATAAATATTTTATGATTATAAGTGTAATATTTGATAGTGGTCTTATATATTGGATTTTGGGCGATTATTTTTCATTAACTAAGAGTCAGACGCCAGTGGTTGAACGAATACTGGACTTTTCGCCGAAAGTACATTTCGCCGGCAAAGATAGTTCGCTGGAACTTAAAATGTTTAAATAAGTTTTTTCGCCAAAAGTTTTTTTTTGTCTCGATTAAAAAAGACAGTTCGCTGGTCGGCTAGGACCAGACCCTACAAAACTCACCAACCAGGCAGCCCACCAACAACACCAACTACCACTGTCTCTCCTTCCAAACCTCCACCTCTGAAAAAGAAGCAGAAAAGACAGAAGCGCCGCTAACAACCCACAACTTCTCCTCCTATACCACGGTCTGACACTTTCAAATTCTACAGCTAATGAGGATCGAACGGGGCTTGCTCCCCATATCGTCCCTGCGCGCCTTCGGCGCGGAAAACCATTTGATTCTTTGAAAAAACGGTAGCATAGCCGTCGCCAGCAACAGATACATAGTCTACACCTCGCGGCCGTTGCAGCTGTCGACATCGCCATCACGCGACAAATCAGCGGATGGCCAAAGAGTTATTTTTATTAGAAAGTAAAAAGAAAAAATGTTGAAATCGTACATAGACACTGTCCTTTGGCATGCACGTATCTTGGGGTTGAGTACCCCGAAAAGCATGCGACGGGGGAGGGGGTTACCGTATTGTTTAAAAAGGACGTATCTTACTGTTAAGGGTTAAAATATAAAAATAAAGGAGGAGTGGTCCGAAAAGCATGCGACAGGGGAGGGGGTTAACGTATTGGATAAGGGGGCGTATCTTGTGGTTAAGGGTTAAAGTATAAAAATAAAGTTAGGTCCGGTACTCTTCTATGGGGTATCTATAGGGTGCCTATCATGCTCTATGGGGTTCTATGGGGTATCTATGGGGTTCTATGGGGTATCTATGGGGTTCTATGGGGTAAATCGTCGAACCGGGGGAACTTGGCCCTGTAACTGCAGATCAGAGTCGCAGTTATTTGTCCTTCTCGTGAAGTTGATACGTTCGGTTTTGTTAACATTTAGTTTTATTCTCCATTTTGCACACCAAAAATTACATTAAAACCATGCACACACTGCCTAAATCTATTTATATACTCATAATGCACCACCTCATACCTTTTTCACCCTATTCCCAGCTCTATTTTCATTCACCTCTGTATCCCTCAGAATACCTCTGTATCCCCCGGTATTTCGGAATGCTGGACGAAAAGACCCATGGACGAAACGGCCCAGAATGATTTTGGTCAAAACGGCCCAGATTTTGAGACGGAATGGCCCAGATTTGGAGACAAAACGGCCCACATTTTTGGACAGAATGGCCCTTATTAAAAAAAAATCATTAATAAATATTTCTTATGCCCCCATTATTTCTTTTACAAAAGTACTTACTGCGGTATTGAAGTGATTATTATTATATTGAAGTTGACTGAAGTCACGTATGACATTAACATTTTCCTGTGGTCATCCCACAACTTATTTCGACTGGTACTGTAATCTAGTGTTTTGTGGGCAATGTCAGCGGCTCAAGAAATAAGAAGTTATAAAAGGCATTTCACATCTCTAACACGGGAAGACAATCAGGTTGGGGGGGGGGGGCTCACTAATCTCTCATCATTTCTAATTTCTGCAACACCCAGAGACATAGCACAGATATCCCAACGAAAACCAAACTCACCAACAGAATCAGACATCCGACCAACCAACACCACTCGGGTCCACCCATCAACCACCAACAGAAGAGCTTGAGGCAGATTATACTTGCCAATGATAGCTCCAACACTTATCTAGTGGCAGGGGGGGGCTCTAATCATCCTATACTTTTTAATTTCAGCCACAGCAGAGACATAAGACAATACCACGAACGCACCAGATCGGACACCACAGAAAGGAAAACTCCCCGACAGCCAACAAAGGCAACATCACAACAGCCAAAACAAACAACAACGGAAGAGCTTGAGGCAGACTATACTTGCCAGTGATAGCTCCAACACTCACCCAATGGCAGACTATACTTGCCTGAAAAAACGCACAAGACACAGGAGACAACCAAACCATGAAAACAACCGATAGAACAGCCACACAGCCAAGCCACGCAAAATGAGACAAGAAGCTTGCTGACAAAAGAAGGTGGGGGGATCTCTAATCACCATATACCTTTATTCAGACACAGCATATCCATAGGACATCGCACCACAAATGCTCCAGACCAGACACCACAGAAAGAAAGTCTCCCCAACCGCCAAAGGAAGACCACAACGGCCAAAACAAACAACCACAGAAGAGCTTGGGGCAGACAAAACTTGCTAGTGGTAGCTCCAACACTCGTTTAAGCGGCAGACTATACTTGCCTGAAAATCACACTCAACAGAAATACATCCAGAAAAGACCTCACAAATGCACATACTTCCTTACTCTACTCTATCTTTTGCCGCTTTTACTCTAAGTTTTTTTTACTATCTTTCAGACTCTACCTTTCTCCCCAATAACCGCTATGGATATCAATAACCGCTATGGATATCAATAAGCAGTAACCGCTATGGATATCAATAAGCAGTAACCGCTATGGATATCAATAACCCTATGGCAACTCATTAACCGTTATGGCTTCAGCACATCCTTCACTCCATCCTTGGAGGTGGGCATCCACCCCCAGGGAGGCGAGCGTTGGTCCTGCGCCCCGATCTCTTGACCTCTTTTTTTAAAGCGCTCCTTTAGCGCACAGCATGTCCCGACCTAATGATAATAGCAGGCCTGTTACCTGGAACAGGAATGTTCAGGTTGTGTGGTACCTTGTTAAGGTCCGTTTTCTTTCACTTGTCAAAATCGCCGAAACCAGCTAAGAGCCCAAGGCAGACTATACTTGCTGATGAAGGCCTATCTTCACCACCAAATCACAAGCGGCAGACTATACTTGCCTGAAGAATAACAACAGGAAACATCAACTCACTCCAATCCTCTTCCACCTTTACTCCGCCCAGGCCTGACGCTGATGACGTTGTCTCAAATTAACGAATTTATAATATACCGTTAACGAGGGTCGAAAGGGGCTTTCCCCAAACCGTCCCAGTGCGCCATCGGCGCGCTAGAACCATTCTTCAATGCAAATGCAAAAGGTATTTACCTACTCTGAAATCAGGTATTCAAAACAATGGTCAACAATTATCACTTTTCGACTTGTGTTTTATTACAATCATTCTGAGTCAGGTGCAAGAAGGAACAGAAATGAAGTAGATTAGTTGCTTTGTTACTGTTAGAGCTTATCGTGCTTCGAGTACTTAATTGATGTTGGTCCATGAGCTGAAATTTGTTGGTCCTGTTTCAGTATATTATTTATTTTTTGTTAATAATGTTACGTTTGCAAAAGGATGGAAAGGGTGAATTAAACATTTTTACTAAAGTTTTAAAGGTTTTCCAAGCGATATTTTTGCCATCAACTGAAGTGAATACATTTGTTGCTGATTTCGAACTTTGGTTAGCGCAAGGATCGAGGTCAAGTTTGATGAGCCAACAATACAGGGGTGTGAGTTTCATTTTTGGAGCACTGTGAAGTAACCTACTTCACAGTGCTTCTTCAGAACCACCAGTCAGAATCTTTTAATGTTTGGTATACATCATTGTTATGAGGGTCAGATTCAAGATTGTTCAAACCAAGTCCCTAGGTTAATATTTGGACTTCCTACGGAAGCCCAAATTTTATCTTTGTTCAATATGGATGGTGATTTAAAAAATATTCTTCTTCAGATCCACTAGACAGAATGCTTTGATATTTGGTATGCAACATCTCTAAGAGGGTTAGATTCAAGTCTGTTCAAAGCAGATCCCTAGGTATATATTTGGGCTCACTATGGTAGCCCAAATATTTACTGAGTGCAATATGAGGAAATTTCTTTCAAAATCTTCTTCTTCAGATCCATCAGTCGGAATGCTTTCATATTTGGTATACAACAACGCTAGGGGGTCAGATTCCAGGTTGTTCAATTCGAGTGCCTAGGTTAATATTTGGGCTCCATATGGGAACATGAAATTTAACTTAGTACAATATGAGGGAATTTCTTCAAAAATCTTCTTCAGATCCACTCGTCAGAATGCTTTCACATTTGGTATACAACATCTCTAGGGGGTCAGATTCGAGTTTGTTCAAATCGGATCCATAGGTTAATATTTGGGCTCGCTATGGTAGCCCAAATTTGAACTTAGTGTAATTCGAAGAAATTTCTTTACAATTTCTCTTCTTCAGATCCAACAGTCAGAATGCTTTCATATTCGGTACACAACATCTTTAGGGAAGTCAGATTCAACTGTGTTAAAAGCAAGAGCCTGGGTTAATATTTGGGCTCTCTATGGGAGCCGGAATTGGCCATTTTTCTGAAGAATTAAAAATTTTGTATTCAGTACCCTCTAGAGGTGTGTAACTAAGATTAATCCACATAGGCTGTATCAAGGGGCTTCATAGGGGAGCTCTACATTTTTCTTTAAGATCAACTGAAGAAAAGGCATGATGCCCAGATTATTTTTTGTCACTCCTGAGGGACTCAAGGATTGACAGTGTAGCCTATGGAGATGGCTTGCTTAATGTAGACTCATTCTTGGACTCTGTTTAAATTGTGTTCTGTTCAAGATGAGCGCTTCAGGCCCCGTAGGGCCTCTTGTTTGTCGTATGAGGCCATGAGGGCCATGAGAAAAGTCCTCAATGAGGTCTAATTTACTATCCCTCTTAACCTCATTTCGTCAGGCCATGAGGGCCATGACAAAATCCCTCAGTGAGGTCTAATTTACTTTCCCTCTTAGCCTCATTTCGGTATTTGTGTATACCTATGACCGGGTATTGTATTATTTGAGGATACCTAACGAGGATACCTTCTCGAGAATCCTTTTTTTGTTGTATGAGGCCATGAGTGCCATGAGAAAATCCCTCAATGAGGTCTAATTTACTATCCCTCTTAACCTAATTTCTTTTGGGGCCATGAGGGCCATGAAAAAATCCCTCAATGAGGCCTAATTTACTGTCCCTCTTGGCCTCATTTCGGTATTTGTGTAGGCTATACCTATGTCCGGGTATTGTATTATTTGAGGATACCTAACGAGGATACCTTCTCGAGAATCCTTTTTTTTGTCGTATGAGGGCCATAAGAAAATCCCTCAATGAGCTCTAATTTACTGTCCCTCATAACCTCATTTCTTTTGAGGCCATGAAACAATCCATCAATGAGGCCTAATTTACTATCCCTCTTGGGCCTCATCTCGGTATTTAACTGCCATAGCCCCTGGGACCCTAATTTCAGCACCCCTTTTTTGAAAAACGTTTGGCCTTTTTAGTCGTATGAGGCCATGAGGGCTATGTGAAAGGTATGGCGGTCCTATAGCACTACGTGCTGCAAAATATTCTTGAAGAATCCATATCAAATATAGTCGGGGTTTTTTTTTGGCGGGGGGGGGGGGTGATTTGAGGACTGATGAGAATTAGTGGGGTCTGGTGGGGACTATTTGGGACTGGTGGGGACTAGGGCCTAGCAGGCTAACTGTCGTAAAAACCCATGGTTTCTACAACCGGATCTCCACATCTACTAGTACTCCCTTCATCGGTCCCCCTGGGGGGTCCCACATGAGATCCCCCAATGGGGGCCGTTTACCACATCTCCTACTAGGCCCTACTCCCTTCATCGGACCTCCTACTACTCCCCTTCCTAGGTCCCCTGCGGGGTCCGGCCAATGGGGGCCGTTTTCCACATCTCCTACTACTGTCGTATACAAGCAAGGGATCCGCGTACAGAGTTAATTTGGCCGGTTTGGAAGCTGCATTGCATGAGAAGTGGCAGCGGTTGCCTCTGGACCGTATCAGAAGGCTCAGTGGTAGCATTAGGGGGAGGGTTCTGGCTGTCACTCGGGCATGTGGTGGGACCTACACTCGCTACTGACGCCAGACACTGCTATTGTGTCCAGGAGATCACAAGAACATTTTTTCTCAGTAATTACGGCATTGTTTCATCATGGACCGTTCCAGCACCATAGTTGTCGAAAGAACATTTTTCCATCAAAAACATTAGTGAAGATATGTAATTAGCACCATTAAAATAGGCCTAGGTCTAAGTACTGCATAATCATAGGTCCTATTTTCTTCATTGCGTTCTTTCATTTGTCAACAGACCATTCTTTCCGCAAACAATCAGTTTTGGCCATCTGAAGGATAGCATTAAGTTTCTATTAAACCACTGCGAAAAAAAAACCAGGAGGTGCTTAATAAAGTTCCAGGTGTATGGTTTATACCTGCCCCCCCCCCCCCCCCCCCCTCACACACACACACTGACATTGGCACACTTAAAAGTCGCTACAGACGAATACTCGGGGGTATAGTTCTCGGAAAGTAGGCTACTAAGTAGTCTTTTTCACTATAGAGTGTCATTTCTGGCGAAAAAAGGAAAGCGCTGCCATGTTGTCACTGGGCAAGAGGGCAGCTACTGTTGCCCCCTTCCGACGCACTTGATTAGCAACACACTGGTTCTCTAATTTCCAAGCCTTGTACTTGTAGGCTAGTCTGCGTATGGCACGTTTCACTAACTCTTGCCCTTCTTGCAAGTTGCATGCGAATATTCGTATTTTGGCTAATTGCTGCTAAGATCGAGAGGCAGTGATCGCATATTATGCGGTTTCACAACCGTTTGGGTGTACTTCCTATGATATCGCTCTGAAAAATCCCAAGTTTGTTTTTAAATGGTTCCGTCATCATCGGGGTTCAGTCCATACATTCGACTTTGATGACATAACACTGTGCAACGCAATTTTTACGAAGTGTTGTTCAATATCCGGGCACTTTTTCCCAAACTTTCCATTGGCCATCCATATGAAGCAGTGGCGATGTGTGTAATGAGTGTCACGTTTGAAGAAACAATTTGATTGGCTGTAGTGGCGAAACATACCTAGTTGTAAATAAATGGTGTTGTGTGTGGTATGAATGAGTTGCTCCCCAAGAAGGTAGAATTTTTATAACGCCCGAATAAACGAGTGACATAAAAACGTTGCAACAGTAATTTACCCAATAAATACAAAAAATCAGTTTATTTTTTCACATTTTATGTTTTTGCATTAGCCAATCAGAATTGAGAATACATAAAGATATTTGGCTATTCACATCATGTATGATGTTGAGGTTATAGCGGCGTAAAGTCTATAAATTTATCCGCTGTTCAGTTTTTCACATTTTATCGAATGTACAGGTGAGAAGAGAAATCCTCATTTGATGAGCCTTTTAACTGTCATGTTTATATATTACTTATATTGTCTGGTACATAGTTTCTTTCCAAAGGGGTCAGGGGATGTCCCACTTCAACAACTTCTGCTTTAATAATTTTCTTAAAAAACTCCAACCGAAATGGCGTTCAAAGGAACTTTTTCATTGTCACAAATTTCTGATCACATCTTCGCAATGTGTAAAATAGTTTATATATGTCATGGTGAGCATGCTGCTAAATCATCTCACCACTCTGATACCGGTTTGTTGGGCTTGTAACCCCCGGTTCACGATACACGTGCCAGTGTAAACATTAACACGGCCGAGTCCGAGCACGATGCAAATTCATGCACCTTCCTATTTTTTCAATCCTCGATATACTTTCTCACAAATTTAGCCATTTAGAGTTTTTACACAATCCATTTCCGTCAAAGACAGATTTTCAGCTTAAAATATGATTTTCGACAATCGCTTTTTCTTTTGTAGCTTTTGTTTCCGTTTTACCTCGGAAACAAGCAGAAATTGAGGTTTCATTTCTTTTGTTGACATCATGTTTGAGATTATAACAAAGGCCATTTTAAATCGATCTGGAATGTTGCATTTTTATCACGCATTGTTATAAGTGTAATAATCATAGGATTATTTATGGAATTCCATTGCCACAGGAATATTTATACAGGCTTTGTTTCTTTAAGATAACAAATATTATTTCCAGTTCAAATATTATTATTGACATTAACCCTTTGTGACAATGGAAGCATTATTCAAGTTTGGTGCAGACATGCTTTTCTTGTTATTTTCTTTATTAAGAGTGCAATCGTTGCAACAGCATATGATCACAATTGCAGTATTTGGTAATAAAATTTAGGCATGATGATGGGGGTGTAGGTGGTTAGTGACCCCTCCCCCAATAATTTCCCAGTTGATACGTTTTCGTCTGGATTGGAGTCTTGGACATGGATTTGCTCTTGATGGTAGTCGTGTACTTTCTTACAGACTAGATTTTCTTCTTGGACTTGTGACACACAGGCAGTTGGTCTTGTGGAAATGAAAGTCTGTTGGTGATTGTGGATGTTGGGGTCACAGCCAGACCAATTTTGAGTGTGGTATGTTCCAATAAAATAAGTTGGAAAGCCCATGCATCATGACTACTACTTGTATTTATCCGAAAAACAAATTTCCTAATTTTTGTTACTTTAAGGTGCAAAATAAGTAACAGAATATTGTTTATTTTGAAATTCCCACCTCGGGTATTCCTTAAATTCAGATTAAATATAAACAAATTATACATCAAAATGAAGGTTGGGATGTATAGAACACGAAACACATATGTAATCAACTCATAGAGTTGACAGCAGGCACCACTGGTTCCTGGAAGTCGGCGACCGTAATCGTACTAGAACTGATAATAAAATAATATTTCACGAGAACAACTAGTGACCAAATACCTAGCTTGGTTCTTGAATATGTAAAGCACATTTGGCCACAAGTTGTTCTGGTGAAAAATTCAGAAATTTTCCCAAGTTTTGTTGAACTACCCTGTAGTGATTTTGTAGTCTGCAGGCCTGGCATTCTTTAGGATTGCAGGAGTGCTGCACACCTAGAAAAAATTGAAGAGGGCAATTTTTTGCACCCTTGATTTTCTGGAATGCCAGACCTGTTTGGGACTGCCTTTGAAATCTATTATCATTTCGTCCCCTGAGTTCCAATGTGTTGCCTGTGCCTACTGGTACAGAGAACACATTGGAACTCGGGGGACAATTTGTCAATGTGGCATTGATTCGCAATAATTCATGACCCATTCTGTGTTGCATTTCGATACATTTTGAGTGTAGAAGACAGTCACATAAGAATTGAATGTAACATTTTGAATAATGAGAAGATGTGTGTGCCAATTTTTCCTCTATGTAGCTGAATGTAGTACAATTTTTCAGTCACATTATTATTAATACCTTGAAGTGAATATAACCAAAATAGCTTACAGGTTTTTGCATTTAAAATTTCAGGTGCAATTGCACTCCCAAGCAATTTGAGGAGGGCAATTGTTTGCACTCCTTGATTTTCTAGATTGCCAGTCCTGAGTCTGCAACCGAAAATTTACAGGACTGTTACTATTAATGTAATGTTTTAAAAAGTAGGTTTCACAACTTGTGGATCTGTGATCCACTCACTGAATTTATTAAAACTTGGTAACCTATGCACCAAATATATGTGCCTGGAAAGATCCCTGGAAAAAAGTATGTGTGTTGGGGGATCGATTCTGGTGGTGCTGGGTACCAGGTAGTACCACCAGCCCTTGTGCTGAGCACACTCCTGAGTGGTATTACTACATGTAGATCGGCTCTTAGGAAAATTGGCCGTGGGTAAAATAAGGCAACGTAAAATTTGTTTATGCCAGTTTTTGCGTCAGCACTACCAGTTACCAATGCTAATTTCAGAGGCAGATTATCAGTATCAGTTCTGCATACCTCTACTATGCTTTAATTATATGGGTGCCCAAGCTCAATGCGTCCTAACACTTTTCATTATTTTGAAAACTGAGTACTGGTCAATACTTCTGATAACCATAATGTCCCCACCAAATGGTTCCCCACATGTAAATTGTGTCAAGGCATCCCTCAACATTGGTCAAAACATCCCCACCAAAAACATCTCCTGCCATTAGTCAAAAACGTTTCTTAACTTTGGGCAAAACATTCCCAAAGGAAAAAAAAATATCAGTTTTTGACATCCTTCAGCCAATGAAACTCGACTTCTGCCAAGATAATAAATTGGAGATTCTGACAGTTCGAATCGTTCATTGGTTTTCCCTGGATACTGTGGCTTCCTTCACCCATAAGGTTGTCCACCGCGAGATCATCTAGGTTCTTGAAATTGTTGTTAAACCCCAATAAACAAACATATATAAAAATGTTCTTATTTACTTTTTATGTACAGATATATGTATGTCGATGAGTAGGACTGATTCTTAACAAATGGTGAGTAGCTCACCTGACTGAAGTCAGGTTGAACTAATACTGATTACTCTTCATCTCGTCAATCCATCATAAAGGTTGTGTTTGAGTCTTTACCTCCCAAACTAATATTTCAGGGATTCTTTTCCATGTGCGCTGTATACAGGTCTTTAAATTCCTGTAAATAGCGATGGTAAATGCTGTGCCCAAATAATGTAATTGTGCCAAAATTATGAGATGTTTGAAAATGTAAAACTAGATGGTGTCACTTGTGTGCAAAGCACACTATAGTGTATCCCCGCAGTTGCATCCTTGACTTTGTATGAATGCTTGATACAAAGATGAAATGTATTATATAAATATGACACACTAAAATCATATTGAGTGGCACAGGTGACACAGCTTCGTGCGCACCTACAGGCTCCACTGCAACATTTGAGCATGGTTTTAGATTTCGAATTACATACATGTACCCTGGGAGCCTTTCACCAGAAACGGTCTAGGAAAACATGAAAGTGGCAATGGTGGCACAGCCACGTGGCACCCCAAAAATCTGAAACCTTTGTGCACATCTACAGACCCTATTGCAACATTTGAGCATAGTTTTAGCATTTCAAATTACATACTCTAGGAGCTTTTCGCCAGAAAAGGTCTAAGAAAACACGAAAGCAAAACACGAAAGCAAAACGGTGGCACCGCCACGTGGCACCTGAAAAATCTGAAACCTTTGTTCGCATCTGCAGACCCTACTGCAACATTTGAGCATGCGTTTAGCATTTTGAATTACATACCTTAGGAGCTTTTCGCTGGAAACGGTCTTAAGAAAACACAAAAGTGGCAACAGTGACACAGCCAAGTAGCACCCAAAAAATCCAAAACCTTCCTGCGCACTTACAGACCCTACTGCAACATTTGAGCATGCGTTTAGCATATCGAATTACATACCTTAGGAGCCTTTTGCCGGAAACGGTCTAAGAGAACATGAAAGAGGCAACGGTGTCACAGCCACGTGGTAACTGAAAAATCTGAAACCTTCGTGAGCATCTACAGACCCTACTGCAACATTTGAGCATGGTTTTAGCATTTTCAATTACATACCCTAGGAGCCTTTTGCCAGAAAGGGTCTAAGAAAACATGAAAGTGGCAATGGTGGCACAGCCATGTGGCACCCACAATCCGAAACCTTCCTGTGCATCTACAGACCCCATTGCAACATTTAAGCATGGTTTTAGCGTTTCGAATTACATACCCTAGGAGTTTTTTTTAGCAGAAACGGTCTAAGAAAATGCGAAAGTGGCAATGCAACAGCCACTTGGCAGCAGAAAAATCTGAAACCTTTGTGCACATCTACAGACCCAACAGCAACATTTGAGCATGGTTTTAGCATTTCGAATTACATACCCTAGAAGCCTTTCACCGGAAAGGGTCTAAGAAAACACAAACGTGGCAACGGTGGCACAGCCACGTGGCACCCAAAAAAATCTGAAACCTTCGTGTGCATCTGCAGACCCTACTACAACATTTGAGCATGGTTTTAGGATTTTGAAATTACATACCCTAGGAGCCTTTTGCCGGAAACGGTCTAAGAAAACGCAAAAGTGGCAACGGCATAGCCACTTGGCAGCTGAAAAATCCAAAACCTTTGTGCGCATCTACAGACCCCACTGAAAGATTTGAGCATGGTTTTAGCGTTTCAAATTACATACCCTAGGAGCCTTTCACCGGAAAGGGTCTCAGAAAACACGAAAGTGGTAACGGTGGCACAGCCACGTGGCAGGTGAAAAATCCGAAACCTTCGTGCGCATCTACAGACCCCACTGCAACATCTAAGCATGCTTTTAGCATTTCGAATTACATACTCTTGGAGCCTTTCGTCAGAAAAGGTCTAAGAAAACATGAAAGTGGCAACGGTGGCACAGTCACATGGCAGCTGAAAAATCTGAAACCTTTGTGCGCATCTACAGACCCTACTGCAACATTTGAGCATGGTTTTAGCATTTTGAATTACGTAACCTAGGAGCCTTTTGCCGGAAACGGTCTAAGAAAACACGAAAGTGGCAATGGTGGCGCAGCCACATGGCAGCTGAAAAATCCGAAACCTTTGAGCGCATCTACAGACCCCACTGCAACAATTGGGCATGGTTTTAGCGTTTCGAATTACATACCCTAGGAGCCTTTCGCCGGAAATGGTCTAAGAAAACACAAAAGTGGCAACGGTGTCACAGCCACGTGGCACCTGAAAAATCCGAAACCTTTGTGCACATCTACAGACCCTACTGCAACATTTGAGCATGGTTTTAGCGTTTCGAATTACATACCCTAGGAGCCTTTCGCCGGAAATGGTCTAAGAAAACATAAAAGTGGCAAAGGTGGCACAGCCACATGGCACCTAAAAAAATCTGAAACCTTTGTGCACATCTACAGATCATTCAGCAACACCCTTGTGCAGTGCAGTTATAGAACTCTGAATTACGTAGGTTGGGATTATTCGAAAGAAAAGTGAAAAATTAGTGCATTTTTCAAGTGGCTCCACAGAAGCTACCTGGTGGTGCAAAACTTTAAAAGTGGTATTTTTGGGATTGCACAGACCCCTATTGAACGACTGTAGAAAGTTACAGCATTTCGAATTACAAAACCAGATGTACGGTACGGACGGAGATCATGACAATATAAAATAATAAGATAATAATATAAATAATAGGATAAAAAAATAAGTTTTGCAGTGTTTTAGCCATATATATAATTTGGTCAAGAAATTTTCCTGATGTGCATAATATAGTTTGGGCCTACTTGTCGACACAAACAATGCAACAGTTATAAGTTTCAAGAACAGAGTTTGCCAGTGAAAAACACTCTGTGTCAACAGTGTCATATACAACACTGTCGGGCAGTGTCGGCACAGATTACTTTTCAGTGGTGAACTTTGAGTATGTACTCAAAGCTTGAGATCTAATATATTCAAATTTGTTGTGTTTCCTGTTACTAGTAGTTTCAACCTTTGTTTTCGCATTTTATTTTCAAAAGGGATTGGAGAACAAGTACTTGTCACTTAGAAACTCTCCTCTCCGTAAAATTATAATGGCTAGGAATATAAATAACTTATGGAAAAATAATCATTAGGATTTTGGAATGAGCGATAATTTATCTGTCACAAGATTGTAATGCCATTTAAACCTGAGCCAAAGATTTTATTCTTTGTAGCTACCTTGGAAAAGAAATACCATTTTCGAAGATGCAGTTGTGAATGTTTTACAATATTTGCCCGTTGTAACTCGATATATAAAAAAATTTTCACCTCCCTGTTCTCTAAATCTTGCCAGAGTCTGCTGAAACATAGCTTGTATATTAGCATAAAGTGGGAGGAAAAGAAGTGGTTAGCACCCTCAATCCCATACTCACAAGAGCAATCTGAAATATAATTTGCATATCTGTTTGAATTGAGATCACTATATGCATTTTAGTGCTGAAACGATTATTTGGTTAACCTGGAACAGAATGATTATGGGTGCAATTCCGGTTAGAATTTTCCTAACCTGTTAATCGCTTAAACAAAGTAACAACGGCTCAAACTTTCCTTGGATTTCGGAACATCAAACAATAAACTTCTTAATATCACTTTTTGTTATTTTTATCTTTTATCCCACAACTGTTTCTATTAAATGCAGCCTTGATGATTGATCACAAAGTGATAATTTCAATTAGTAAGGGAAGGGTCGAAATTTGTTAAATTGTTACTGTTGGCTGCCTTTTTCATTTGATGTTCTGGTGTTCATCGTATGATTTTCTTTCGGGTGGGTGGGGGGGGGGGGGGGGGGGGGGGGGGGGGAATCAGGAAGTCAGTTTTAGCGCATTTCTCACCAGTCGTGAACCCACGCCTAGTTTACTTGCCATGAAACAATCGCCACATTCATAGCAGTACAAGAATCAAAATTTAGAAAGCAAAATGACATCTAAACAAAAACAATCGGAATCCTGGAAATTGTTCAAGCTGATAGAAGCAGATGGGGACAAATTTACTGTATGCAACTTGTGTCAGTCGTGCATTAAGTACAGTAGCTCAACATTGGGCAAAAAAAAACATTTACACTACAAATATCCAGCTGTGAAGTGTGAAACAAGCAGAGGATCACAGGCAAACCATGTACAAACTCAAATTGATCATTTGCCTTGCCCCCCCCCCTCCCCCCCCACCCCCCCCCCCCCCCCCCCCCCCACCCCACCACCACCTTCTTTTCCTCATCAGATAAATAAAACTGACCCCCTGCCTTTAGATTCTTTGGGTGCCCCTGGCTTGAATATGTCATTGAGAGTCTTTTTATGAAGTGGTTCCAGTATGTACTGACTTCGTGACCTAGCTATGGCTAGTAAATGAAGTAGTAAGTACCCGATAGAACCATCCCCTCATTCTCCTGCAACCTGAAATATTTTGGGTATTTTGTTTGTAACTTTGTACTTGAAGTATGTTATCACAGCCTATCTTATTAAAATAGAATCATTTCATTCATGCCTGATGTCATGACACAGATTTATTTCATTGGTCAAAAATGAAGCAGAAAGTACATGGGGGGAATCCCTCGGAAGTTGACATGAAACAGTCAACACAATAATGGCAGGACTTTTGTTTGTACAATATTACGACCGAATGATCACATTATTTATTATGATCAACTAACTGACGTGAATTAAAATATTTTCAAGAGGGGAATGTTCGACTGATGACCAGTCGAGGATTATTCCAGGTATTTTTTTATTTTTTTTTTCTTTCAGCAGTGCATACCCAACTCCATATCTCGCCATTCATCTGTGTAACGATTACAGCTGAACGATTAACCAGTTACAAAATTTACTAACCATTTCAGCATTAATGCATTTATGATCATACAGTGTACAATATTAGTTTTCTGTTTTCCAAGAACTTAATAAGGTGGCAGCTTATATGTTTTTCTTGAGATTGAACTTCTGAACTATTGGATTGCCTGTTAATGTTGTCGGGATAGTTATTCCAGATAGTTACACTGTTTAATTTTAACTTACACATGTTGGGAAGCACAACCTTTTTAATAACTCAGTCTTCAAAATTGTATGGCATAAAATTATAATGGACATCGTCCAATTACTTAAGTAGATATTGAGGAGCCCCTGACCACACTTCACTGCCATATTCAAGAATTGGCAGTTATAAATGAGATATACATTTGCTGCAGAGTTTTACAGCTAAGAATAAATTTTAACTTTACTGGCTTCAGCAGTCTCGAGCAAGCTTGTTACAGTATGGAAATATTATTGATATTGGTAACAGAAAGAAATCTGAGAATCAGCAACAATTACTATGAATTTATCTATTCTGAAATTTAATTAAAAAAAATTAATATAAAAAAAAAATGATACAAAGATCTTTTACACTATTTGGTTTACAGAAAATAAAAACAGGGGTACTTATCAATTATTGAATTAGTCCAAAGTAGAGTTTGACAGAATCCAGTAATCCAGTGGAGAGGAATCTTGTGAAGAAAGTTACCAGCTGGTAGCATTAAATCCAAGAATGACTCTTCAGAAACAGTATCCTGTAGATTTGTAATAAAATTTACACTTAGAAATTTCAGCAGTCTCCAATAAAATATAATAAAATGCTTCACAAAATTCAAATGGATTAAAAACCCAAGAAGTATTGGCGCCACAGGTAATTTCCAAATAATCCAGTAGAATCCTGGCTTTTCACAAAATAATATTCTGTTTCACAGAAAGTATAAATTCTCTTTTCCCAGGCGGAACAAATTCTCTTCAAAATTCTCTTTTGGAATCAGTCTTCCAAATTCACAAAGAAGCGCTGCTTCTATAATAAATGCACCGTTCTGAAACAATAATGATCTCCAATGGAAACAACTGAAGTGAGTCTTTCTGAAATGGCTTTCTAAAAATGAGTTTTTGAATTCTGTTGACAAACCTTTATATAGTAACCAGACTGAATGTTCCAGAAGATGAAAATTCTTCAATGTTCTATCAGTTTCTAGGTGATTCTGTTAAAGTTCAAGTAAACAAGGTCATTGACCTACTTAAACAATTAAACAATCAACAGCCATATGTACAATATATTAGTGTAACAAAGATGTAAACAAAGGTCACTCAGTGGAAATGAGTCAGACCAGTCAGAGAATGCAGAAACAAAAATATCTATCTCAACATAACCACTCGCCAAGGATATATCAATCTCAATATAATATGGGGGCTATAACAAAGCTTTATTGCAAATCTTATCTATCTTCTGTTTTTCCAAGTCAAGATTTGCCTGAAGAGTTAGACCCAGATGCCTGTACTCTTCCACAAAGTCAAGTGAAGATCCAGGAAAAAGTTATATCAGGATATATAAAATCATTATACAGAGTAAATGGCATCACTTTTGTCTTATCTGGATTAAACTTTGCAAGCCATGTATCTGACCACCCCATCACTTTTTCAGTATCGGCATTCAACTTTGTTGCCAAGATTGCTGTTAATAATTTGGTTTGGGTTAAACAAATGTCTTCAGCAAATGTTATAGCCCCCATATTATATTGAGATTGATATATCCTTAGTGAATAATTATAATTAGATAGATATTTTTGTTTCTGCATTCTCTGACTGGTCTGACTCATTTGCACTGAGTGACCTTTGTTTACATCTTTGTTACACTAATATATTGTACATATAGCTGTGATTGTTTAATTGTTTAAGTAGGTCAATGACCTTGTTTACTTGAACTTTAACAGAATCCCCTAGAAACTGTTAGAATTTTGAAGAATTTTCATCTTCTGGAACATTCTATCTGGTTACTATATAAAGGTTTGTCAACAGGGTTCAAAAAACTCATTTTAGAAAGCCATTTCAGAAGAACTTATTTTCACAGCAGTTGTTTCCATTGGAGATTATTATTGTTTCAGGACAGTGCATTTATTATAGAAGCAGTGCTTCTTTGTGATTTTGGAAGATTGATTCCAAAGAGAATTTTTGAAGCGAATCTATTCGTCTTGGAAAAGAGAATTTATACTTTCTGTGAAACAGAATAATATTATTTTGTGAAAAGCCAGGATTCTACTGGATTATTTGGAAATTACCTGTGGCGCCAATACTTTTTGGATTTTTACTCCATTTGAATTTTACAGAGCATTTTATTATATTTTATTGGAGACTGCTGAAATTTCAGAGTGAAAATTTTATTACAAATCTACTGGATACTGTTATTGAAGAGACATTCTTGGATTTAATACTACATGTACCAGCTGGTAACTTTCTTCACAAGATTCTTCAACACTGGATTACTTGATTCTGTCAAACTGTACTTTGGACTAATTCAATAATTGATGATAAGTACCACTGTTTTTATTTTCTGTAAACCAATTAGTGTAAAAGGTCTTTGTATCATTTTTTTTATATTAATTTTTTTTAATTAAATTTCAGAATAGATAAATTCATAGTTATTGTTGCTGATTCTCAGATTTCTTTCTGTTACCAATATCAGTAATATTTCGATACCTTAACAGCAAATAAGCTGCTGACACATTCCAGTTTATCTGTAATGTCATTTATGTAAACTAAAAACACGATAGGACCTAGAACTGAACCCCATAGGATGCCATATGACATGTTTTGGTACTGAGAAAAACATGAACTGTTTGTTTCCATTTTGACAAATAACTGGGAAACCATTTTAGTAATCTATCAGATATACCGTACTGTTTCAAATTGAAAATTGTGCCAGAATGCGAGGCTCAATCAAAAGCTTCAAAGATATCACAGATACACCGCCAGTAACTTGCCCGTTATCAACTGAGACGCATTGGCTGTGGTATATCTGAAGCAGCTGATAGACCATACTATTCTGAGGTAAAAAACCTGCCTGAAGTTTATAGAAGAGCTTCTTTTTGTTGAAGTATTCCTAAACCTTTTTGAATATCACTGTTTCCAACGGTTTGCTGAGACAGCTCAAGAGGGGAGACGGACGGGGTCGGTAATTGTTGGCATCACATTTATTTCCTCTCTTAAACAGCGGAACCATATTTGCAAGCTTCCACTCAGCAGGGAGTTGTTACATTACATTGTTAGAGGTTTACATACATTGGTGCATGTTAATTTAATAATTTATGACTAATGTTGTCAGGACCACATGCTTTTTAACTTGGAGTTTATATATAATGTCACTGATCTCATTTTTAGCACAACTTTGGCGAAGCCAAATTTGAGGTATTGTCATGGCCCGTCTGTTTGTCCGTCTGTCTGTCCGTCCATCCGTCGCGTCATCAACACGGCTCTGACTAGAGGCCATATTTATGAACTGATCTTTACGAAACTTCTTGGGTACCTTTGTTATCACCGTGTGACGAGAATGAGTGTTTTTGGGTCTGGTCCGAAATTCAAGATGGCCGCTGGCAGCCATTTTGTACAAAATTTGGTGCAGTCAGATTTTTTTGCAGAACTTCCATATGAAAGATCTTAGCAAAACTTCTTGGGTACCTTTGTTTTCACCATGGGACGAGAACGAGCGTTTTTTGGGTCCGGTCTGAAATTCAAGATGGCCACTGGCAGCCATTTAGTACAAAATTAGATGCAATCAGATTTTTGTGCAGAACTTCCGTATGAAAGCGCTGATTTGAATAATTTTTTGTGTGAATGTTTAGTACCATGGGATCACATATCATACAGGTTTTTTTCTTGTGCACAAATTATGCCAATTGGACTAACTGATCTATTTAGTGTAACTTTCAGCACTGTAACTGCAAATGCCAATATGGCTCAGGCTAGAGGCCATATTTATGAATCGATCTTTACAAAACTTATTGGATATCTTTGTTATCACCGTGGGACGAGAACAAGTGTTTTGGGGTCTGGTCTGAAATTCAAGATGGCCGCTGTCGGCCATTTTGTACCGAAATTAGGTGCAATCAGCTTTTTGTATAGAACTTCTAAATGAAAGATCTTACATGGATAAATTTTTGTACGAATATTTGGTAACATGGATTACATCACATATATTATGTTTTTTTTTCTCTCGTGCATATATTATGCGAATTACTCTTTTTCTCTTATTCATTATTGTTGACTTGGTCACAACAAATACTGATTCCTGTCATATTCATTATTGTTGACCTGGTCACAGCAAATACTAATTCCTGTCATATTCAAAGTTGACACTTTCTTTTGTATCTTCAATGGTGGACAATTCCTGTTGACCATCACACGCAATTAAAATAGGATTTAGACTTGACACCCAAAAACTAAAAGAGCTTCTTGGTAAATGTTTTACTTAAGGAGGAGAACTAATAATATTGGTGAAGTTCTTTTACAAGAGGCTGTAAACTTTGGACATCTGGTTTTCAGGGAAAAACCTGAGATGAAAATATAAGAGATGTTGTCAAGCAGGGCTTTAATTTTAGAATTGTGACCAGGCTGACCAATAGGCCTGGTTAAAGAGTTGACCAGGCTGATTCATACTGATTTGGGGCTGATTTGAATGATTACACATGAATGTGCATTTGTATGTTTGCATCCAGAGACCAGGCTGATTGACAGACCTCGTGAGATTATTTCTGCGTCTGATTACCAGGCCTGGGCCTATCAGCCTGGTCAATATGCAAACCCTGGTCAAGGTGAAACTATGGCACCTTTCTCTCCCACCAGGCTGCTACATGGTAAATCTGTATTTGTTGTTGTGCCCAAATTAGACTAATCTATAGACCTCAAATCAAAGCCAAATCAGCACTTTTTTACCTCTTATTTTGCAAAGTTTTTGTTCCTTAATACCGCCATATATGGCAAAACTTCGGTGTTATTAGGGCCATAGTTACCCCTCCAGTTTTCCACTTTATGATAGGCTGTAGTGTATATCTTTCAGGCAAAAATTTAAAAAAATACTAATTTTTGAATTGTGATTTTCAAACTTGGAAATTTAACCATATTGTGAAACCCAGTTTGCACTGTACTGGTTTTTTGTTGGGCAACTCATCGTTCCTTCCGAAAATAACTTATGTAACCTATGGTTCAGCTCATACATGTACATGTAGGTTACCTGAACAATTATGCATTTTAGAGGAGCATTGGGTCAGACCTTTAGATTACACTAATTCGGAGACATCAAACAAACTGGGCCAATAATGGTTTGGTTTGGTGTGGGAAATTTTAAAATTTCAAGTCCTGGAAATGTTATTTCTTCCCTGAGAGGGAGTGGAGGGAATGGGTTTGTGCAAAAATATCCCGGAAAAATTCCAAAAGTTATTTTTTCTGCTTTTGGTGCATTAATTGTAAAATCACTGACCTTCGAAGCTCTGATAATAATTAAACAAAAAAATATTGATACAAGTAAAAAATATTTAACCCTTTACCCAACGTAACGGCCAAAACCGGCCAGCGCTATTCTAAAAAATCGCCAATTAATTTTCATGATTTTTTCATTTTTTGTCTTCAAAGCATAGGTTATGACCCCTCATTGGAATGAGCTCGTCGAGCTCGTTCCAGTGAGGGGTCATAACCTATGTTTTGGAGACAAAAAATGAAAAAAATTAGTTATTCAAGATTTTTTTTTGCAAGTGTCGTCTGCTTTTCATGTTAGGTAAAGGGTTAATAAAAGAGTCTTTTATTGTATTTATTTCAATTTATTCATAATCCACTGACTGCAGCTTATTTGTAGAAGGTGAATACAGTTTCAAAATAGATAAGAGTAATTCAAATTGTCAATGCCTCCATGACATGCCAAAACTTTTTGACTGAAAATCAGTACAAATAGATGTATTTCCAAGTAGTTGTTAAAACTGTTTTTTATTCTGCTGTGTTTTATATTTGGCATTATCCAAATGGAATTGAAACAGGTAAAAGACAAAATAATGCTTCATCCACAATGAAAAAAATATCAAATCCCAAAGGCCAAACATTCCCTTTCTGAAGTCGATACATGCGAAGAAACATCACCATCTAAAGGAAGAAAAATGATCAAACTTTCCCCTGAAATCCATTTGATTTCCTTGAAAAGCACCCTCAAGTTCTTTGAAACTTTTTTCTGAGGTTAACATGTCTGCACAATTCTACCTTGAAAAGCACCCTCAAGTTCTTTGAAACTTTTTTCTGAGGTTAACATGTCTGCACAATTCTAGTGGGTCTCGTTATTAAAATTGCCTGCATTCAGTGTTGGACTCGCAAGCACTCGCATTGCCAGTTAAAAAACTCCTGTTACTTCTGCTTTTCTGACATGGCTTACGAATTTCAGAAATTTAAAAAAAACTCACTTTTCTGCATTTGGCCGTGTTTTTCAACAAAAAAGTGCTCCCTAGCCTCAGTAGTTGACAAATAATTTGGGGACATCACCGTAATTTGGGGAAAACCGTTTTAAACGGCTTGATTTTTGGAGAATTTAAAGGCCTTCATTAAATCCATAAAATAACGTTTTCAGTTCAGTGCATCTTGGAACCTCTTGTTTATTATCTGCCTTGGGTCATAGCACATCAGGGTCTGCAAAACAGTGACAAGTTAATATTGGCGTGACCTTTACAAACCGTGTTCATGTAGGTGCAATTAGAAGAAGCTCGTGAAGAAGTACTCGTGATTGAGTTGGTCAGCTTCAGCTACAGAATGTGTTAACTGTGTGAGTTTGGATAGTTGGTAAAGAAAACAGTTGTTGGCAACCAGTGCTGTGTGGTATATCCAAATTTTCGGTATGGTTTCGGTATTATAGGAATACCGAAAAACCATACCGAAGCCAAATCTGAATACCTCTTATTTCGGTATTTATATTTCTCTGATTGACAGAGTCAATTCATCAAAGGTGGATCGTAAATCTAAAAGCCTGTGGGCTGCATATTTTGAACAAATTGATAAGAAAAACATGCAAATGTGAACTTTGTAAGCGACTGGTAGAGCAGCAGATGCTGCGAATTACGTCGGAGAAAGAAATAAAAAGTGAGGGCAGAAAAAACGAAAAATAGCAAGTTAACTTTGGTACTTCCGTTTCTGAAGAAATACGGGCAGCCCCGGTTCCTGTATTTCCAACATTTTGGCTGACACAGTATATTTTCTGGATATTACTGTATGATTTATTCACAGGGGACATTGGAGGTCGGGTGGGTGGTTGACATTTGGCTACTATTTTAACGAACACAAACGAACATAAACGAACAGAAGAGAAAATAATAGGAAATACAAGTTAAAAATGATTGACGGGTGCATATGCAGGTAATAATGTGGGGTATATATTATTCGTTTGTAAAATTTTATTCACTTCTGATGAGTATTTTGATGATTAATAAGGTTTATA